>PVHP010025913.1:0-25099 GCA_004024765.1 Zapus hudsonius | reverse complement strand
AGCAGACTTCATGCCTCTTGGGCATGAAGTTCTCCTTTCAGGGTTTCTGACAACATTGATGAGCTTACACATGCTACTTTGAACATTTCAGTGTGTGGCTCTTGGGACTAGAAGTGGAAGTGTGTGTGTGTGTGTGTGTGTGTGTGTGTGTGTGTGTGTGTGTGTGTGTGTGTGTGAGTGAGCTGTAGCAAATACTGGGATGAGCCTGGGCTTTGGAGCAGGCTGTCTCAGTCAGCAATATATGTGGTTGGACCCACTTATTTCATGTGTTGGTGGCACTTAGTAATCATAAGTCTTTGCTATGGTAACAACTCGGGCTGTGTGAAGTGTTCCTATTTGCTCTTCCCTTTCAGTGAGTTGGATGACCCTTTAGCTTGTTGACTCCCAGTCTCTGTCCACTTTGGTGAGAGATTCATAATCTCTCACATGTCCTTCTGTTGTCTCTTAACTAATTTATGGAAATTTTAGTACATTTTAGCTACAAGTCTTTTATTAAAAATAGTTTCAGCCAGGTGTGGTGGTGCATGCCTTTAAAACCAAGACTTGGGAAGCTGAGGTAGGAGGATCCATGATTTCAAGGCCAGCCTAGGGCTAAGTCAAAATGAGTTCCAGGTCAGCCTGGGCTAGAGTTGAGAACCTGTCTCAAGAGGGGGAAAAAATCTGTTTTTCACTCTCCTAATGATGACAGAAAGTGGTAATAATTAGATATTTGTAATGAGAGAGTAGAGAAAAGAATTAGAGATGGAAAATGTGAGTTAGAAAACAGTCTGGCTACCCAAATTTTGTTAGTTTGTAAGGTTAACATATTCATGATAGCTTTGTAGAGGTGTAAAGGGAGAGGAGAAACTGAGGGTGTGGATTGTGCTTTGGAAGACTGAGTAGATGGAGTAGCATGAAGTAAGATGGGAGATGGTGTAGGTGAGGAGCTTGTGGGGGGTCTTCAGGAGAGATACATTTCGAGCACCGTTCACTTACAGGAAACAAACATCAAATTTTGTCTTCTATGCTTATAGTTAGTATTATCAGCTTCACCCATGTTTATTAACATAACTTTTTGTGAATTCATCTGTAGAGCCTTCACCTACAACAGCAATGGGCCCGGATCTTCCCGACAAACCATGGATGTATTTATAGGTCTGCAGCTCATTTTACCATTTGTAGGGATAAGAAATCACCATTCATCTAAAACTTCCAATATTGCATATTAAAGCTCCCTTATATTAATTAATAATGCCCACACCAGGTGTACTATACATATAACTCAAGGCTGTACCTGTATTTCTGTTAAGAGTATGAGCCCTTTGATTTTAGCATTTCTGTAATTTAAATATTTGTATATAGTTAGATTGTACCTCTTACCCAAAAAGCTGGAAGCATCTTAATACAGTTTGTTTGCCTACTTTTCTATTTGGTTTCCTCACAGGGACCTTAAGTATAAACATATCCAAAAGAGGGTCATTTTTCATTCCTTTGTGAAATATCAGTGTTCTTAGTAATTGCTGTTATTTTGAGTATTTCACAAGTTTATATGGTAACAAGTGTTACAGATATGTAAGATGTAACTGAGAGATAGGCAACTAATTCTTTTTCTCTTTATTTTTCTTTTAGACATATCAGGGTCCACAGAGTCTAGAGGAAGCCTGTGTATATCACTCTGGAGTACCTATTTTCCATGAAGGGTAACTTATTCATGACTAGTTAAAATATTATGGTAGAGATTAGAAATGTTAGATTGTTGTATCTTTAAACATTAAAGGCACTTGCCTTGTTTTTACAGGTGAAGACAATAACAGTACAGTTTATGTATTTATTTCAGTTTTTTCAAGGTAGGGTCTCACTCTTGCCCAGGCTGGCCTCAAACTCAACAGTGATTCCAAGTGCTGGGATTAAAGGCGTGCATTACCATGCCTGGCAAGATCACTGTTTTTGTTTGTTTTGTTTTTTGTTTTTCCAGGTAGGGTCTCCCTCTAGCCCAGGCTGACCTGGAATTCACTGTAGTCTCATGCTGACCTCAAACTCACAGTGATCCTCCAACCTCTGCCTCCAAGTACTGGGATTAAAAGCACGCCCACCACACTCTGCTTAAAATCACCATTTTTTAAAACTTTTTATTGATAGTTTCCATAATTATTGACAATAAATCATTATGATTCTCTCCCCAAGATCACCATTTAAGTGACCATTGCAACTTTGCAGTCTAATGATCTTATTTTTTTGTTTTCCTGCCTTGCCCTCCTGAATGGCAGCATTGCAAGACCACCATGAAAATGACAAAGTTCATTTTCGTTGTATGAAAGACTTCCCTGCATTTATAGGACATGGAGAATTTAGTACCATTATCCATGAAAGCCCTTACTTCTCCGTAGCTGCCAGTTCAGAGTTTGTCTTCTGCTTGTTTCCTTGTGCCTCCCAACTTTAGCCTGGAATTCTGTAATGTTGAGCTTCTTGTGGTGCAAAAGCTTTTCTCAAGTTAATGACAGTGAATTTTGCCTGCTTTAGGCTTGGCCTTTGTGTTTAACTTGCTCTGTGTGCTAATTTATGGTGTTATTCAAGTGTAAGGGTGGTCTTTGTGAGGTTATTGAAGTGTGAACATGGTAAGTCTTTGGTCATATCACTTGTGCTAGCTTCAGGAGGGAACTTGAACTCTTTGTGTTTTTACTCAGGTGTACGAAAATTACTACAATTGTTGTAGAAATACCCAGTAATAAACAGACAAAGCCTTTGCAGCAAGAGGAGAGGGGAGTTTAATTTTCACCCGGGCCCGGGGTCCAAGCATAAATGCATTGGCCACAAACCCCAGTTACAAAGATATTTTATTGTCAGTACAGAGTAGGGTATTTGACATTATGCAAATTACCATTATCTAGTACTTCACACATTTACAATAGGTCTCAGGAAATTCAGTTACTTTTGTCTCACTGAACTTCAAAGCTCTGGTAGTTTTTCATCTCATAGCCATCTCTGGCCTGAAGAATGTAACAATGAATGTAGGGGGGGGGGGCAGTGAGCTCACACTCATTTTGCTATAATACAATAAATTGATGTTGGGAATTTTGGGGCTTGGATTCCCTGGATTTATAAACCCCAAGTTTTGGTTCTTTCCTAATCTTTAATGAAGAATAATAAAGACAGAACCGAGAAGGACAAATTATGAATTATTGAGTATATTTGGGGAGAAATCACATTTGTGGAATTTATTTAAAGGGAATTGGGACCTGGAAAGGAAGACTGGATCATTTTTATGTGGAAAGCATATAAAAGTGGAAGTTAGGGAGAAAGTGAAGCTTAGAGAGTAAAGTTAGAATGAAGCCAAGAACCCATGAGAGCTAGAAAAATTGAGGCTTAGAAAGTGAAGTTCAGAAGGGGCTGTGAACATGTGGAAAGCTTTGAGGAGAGGTTTTAGAGAGGCTGCAAACCTGTGAGAGTGCCCATGTGGCAGATCCAGAATGGGAATCTACTCGTGGTAAATTGAGGGACTATGAGACAGATAGAGTAGGGAGATTAGAATTAAAGAGGGAGACACATGTTTCCTCATGGGGGTAAGCAAGGGAAAATGGAGAGCCTACATGGCAGATCCCGAATGGAAATCCATACATGTTAAATTAGAGAGCATCAGACAGATGGAGAGGAGAGACTAGAATTAAAGAGTCACTGAAAGACAGAGTTAGGTCTCCCCCATCCAGCCAGGAGGCCCAGTGGGACTGGGAACCAAGACTCAAGTTGGGAAATTCAGGCCACACCAAATGAGGATGAGAGGATCTCAGGAAATGGAAAAGATCCAGACTGCCACCTTTAGGGTTCAGGTAGGTGGGGAAAGATCTGATTTGTTATTAGGTCTGGAGGATGGATCATAGAGTCCGCCAATGTCTCGGTGGGGTTGGGATCATAGCATATTGGACTGGGGACAGCAGGGAACATTATAGATCAATGACATACACGAGTTCTAATCCAAGTTAGGAGTGTTCATTCTTGTGCCAAGATGAGAAATCAGATATTTGGCATCTTATGTCCTCTGGGCCTCTATCCCTGGCTGAAACCTGGGTAGCTTTCTCCTATTCTGTCTCAAAAGGACACTGGATATTAAGTTATTTGATTTTCTGATCTGTTTTTTTTGTTTGTTTGTTTGTTTTTGTTTTTTCTTTTTTGGTTTTTCAAGATAGCATCTCGCTCTAGTCCAGGCTGACCTGGAATTACTATGTAGTCTCAGGGTGGCCTTGAACTCACGGCAATCCTCCTACCTCTGCGTCCCAAGTGTGCACCACCACGCCCAGCCTCTGATCTGTATTAACTGCTTAGTAAGATAAAGTTGGTTTTGTTTTTTAAGTCATGTCTATCATAATGATAATACTGGATTTAATTCAATTTTTAAAGGATGAAATATTGGAGTTGCTGTAGAAGGAAAACCTCTGATTTTAACACATTCTTAGCCCAGGAAGGCTGTACAACTGGGAAACACGTGTGGACTACAAAGGATGCTGTAAGTAGCCTTTCACAGTAGCATACTGGCTTGTGTTTATCTAAGTCACTCTAGGAGATTTGAAGTAGGGTGCTTTTTGATTACAAAAATGTTCTCTCACACAGTAAAACGATGACATGTATACAAATAAAATTCTTCTAAACAAAGTAACTTGGACATACTTGATGAAGGTATTGTGAGTGTTTGTGAAATACTCAAGCCTGCCAAAATCAACGGCTGTTTGTCTTATATTACTAAACTAAGATTCACAACCTTTTATAACTTTTTTATTTTTAAATAATGACTTTATTTGTTGTTTTTATACTTAAATTGAGGCTTTTTTTCTTTTTTGGCCACTTAAAGCTTCAACCATAAATATGTATGTGCAAAAGGGAGCACTGCAGGCTTGTTTTGCCTCTGCTGTGGGAAATTTGACAAGGTTGATTACGGGGTGGGGGGGCAGTATCAATAGGTCAGCTCCTCTTCTGAAGAAGTTAATTATATATGGAACCTTTTAAACCTGGAAAGTTTCTCTTCTATTACAGGGGAAGAAAGTTGTTCCATGTAGACATGACTGGCATCAAACTGGGGGTGAAGTCACTATTTCAGTGTATGCCAAAAATTCTGTTCCAGAACTTAGTCAAGTAGAAGCAAATAGTACATTGGTAAGTACATTAAGCAATTGAATCAAAATCATTTAAGCATAGTGTATTTTTATGTTAATGTTTTATAAAATGTTTCTGATTATAAATGATGTTCATGAAAAGGTATTTTAAATGAAAATGTGTTTGTTTTCTGAGGTATTCTAGAAATGTAGTACCTTAGAATGAGGTATCAGATAGTAGTACTCAGCTAGACCTTCAGGTAAATTTTTCTTTTTTGCTAATGGCTTTCTTAAATGAAAAACCCATATTGACATTTTCTTATTTTTAAATATTTGATTTATTTGAGAGAGAGGCAGAGAGTGTGGGTGCACCAGGGCCACCTCCCACTACAAACTAACTCCAGGAGCATAAGTTATTCTGTTAGTAGTCAATGTTCTGTCCTTACAATTAGTGTTTGATTTGATCAGTTAATCACGTGACTGGTGGTGTGGCTCAGTGTCACAGTACATGCTTAGGTGTGAGGCCCTAGAACTCTCACACTAACAAAATATTTTGTTTCTATTTCAGTTAAATGTGCACATTGTATTTGAAGGAGAGAAAGAATTTCATCAAAACGTGAAATTATGGGGTGTAAGTATCCATCAGAATTTTTTTGTCTTTATTATCCATAATTATGTATATTGTGTGAGCAAATCTTATGGCTGTAGCCCCATTACACTCCTCCCTGTCCCCATCCCACTGAGGACCCTCCTCTTGGGCATACTGGATCAGTCTCTGGGGGAAGGGGTTATAAATAGCACAACATGTAGCCAGGTTTCTCCCCACCCCCTGGTATGATGTTGCTGAGGGGGGCAGGCAATGTCTCTGGATATTCTCCCACACCATGGCTCTTAAAATCTTTTTGCCCCTCTTCTGCTTAGTTCCCTGAGACATGGTGGGTGAGTTTTAAGTCTGTTTTATTGAGATCTTAAGTGTCTCTAGACTTCTGCTTTGGGTTGTGTTGGATATAATTGATGTCTGTCTCTTTAACCTATCTTGGGTTATCTGACTTACTGTGGTGATATGTCTCATGTTTATCATAACACTTTCTCAAAGGCTCTATTTGGGGCCTACACGATAAGCCCAGGGTGGTTCATCTCTTGCTGGGATGTCAGCCATCATCGTGAGGTTTGTTGGTGGGGTTGGATTGACCACAGATCTCTCAATTGCCTTCTGAAAAATACCAACAGAATCTCCATCAGAGAGTGAGATCAGTATAGGTTAAATGAGACACACACTGCTAATTTGGCAAGATTCTATAGGGTGTAGCCAGCCTCTTTGGAGTTCTCTGGTAGTGGGAAGTTCCCCTTGGAGCCTAGGTATTTGGTCACTATAGGATTTTGCCCTGGATCCCAATTCCAGTTAAGGGTTCATTGTCACTGAGTGAATTTCTTGGCCAGTTTGAAACTGTTGATTATTACCCTCCAAAGTTTTGGTGTCTCTGTTGCACAAGTGATCACTTCTTGGTTCGTTGATCTCCCATAAAGCAGTGTGTTCAGCATTCGCATGACATCAGGCTAAATTTTATATCACTGGTCTCTGCTTTCTCCAACTTTCATTGATCAGTTTGCCCTGGCAGCTCATGTAGCACCTACCAGCACTACACATGCTACTATCTGGGAGTTGGTTATTATTCAGGATCTCACAGGGTTTCTCGGTGTTGTGCGATGACTTTCTGTTGTTTCTTCAGCAATAGGAGCTTACCTTTAGCTGGGGCAGGTATTCAAGAGCTTTGACAGAAGCCTGTCTTGGGAGACCTCATGGGTCTCTTTGATCAACAGCTCAGTGTGGAAAGGAACCAATAACTGGGATAGGGACTTGCAGGTCAGTTTTTAATAAGATTAGGCTTCCTCCCATTTTTTTTTTTCATGGCCCCTCTTACCAGGCAATGCCCACAGCTTCCTCAGGAGCTTACTGTGTAAGGATTTTATGGTTTCAATTCATTATTCATTTAGCTTATTGTATAAGTCCTCCCATTCCTTCCATCTCCTTCTACAGTCTCACATTCCACCTGTCTTGTGTGAGTTCGCTAAGTATGATCTGCTCCAAGTCTTGTCCACTTTTCTTTAAATTTTATTATGTCATTCTTTCTTTTAGCTGAGTAGAATTCTATCGTGTAAACGTACCACAACCTTGATAACCATTCGTCCGGAGATGGACATTTGGGTTGATTTCCAATTCTTAGCTATTATGAATTGAGCTGTAATAACCATGGTTGAGCAAATGCCTCTGTGCTGAGGCATGAAATCTTGAGGGTAGATGCCTAATAGAGGGATAGCTGTATCCATTGGTGGTAGCTCTATGTCCATTCTGTTCAGGAGTCTCCACGCTGCTTTCCATAGTGGTTGAAAAAGTTTGCAATCCCACCAGCAGTGAATGTGCCAGCAACTATTGTTGTTGGATTTTTCAATGATTGCCATTCTGACTGGAGTAAGGTGGAATCTCATTGTAGTTTTGATTTGCATTTCCCTGATAATTAGGGATGATGAACACTTAAAGTGAAAATTTGCCATTTGTGTTTCATCCTCTGAATTCTCTGTTGAGCTCAGTGTCCCATTTTATAAGGGGGCTGTTTGATTTTTTTTATCATTTATTTTTTTGAGTTCTTTGTAAGTTCGATATTAGACCTCTGTCAGTGTTATAGCTGGCAAAAATTATCTCCCAGTTTGATGGTGGTCTCTTGGCCCTGATTATGGTTATGTATCCCTTTTATGCTTTTCTCCTGTCTTACTGCTTGGACTAGAACTTCAAGCACTATGTTGAAGAGCACTGGTGAGAGTGGACACCCCATCTTGTTCCTGATTTGTGTGGGAACTCCTTGAGTCTTTCCCCCTTGAGTATGATTTGGGCTTTAGGGGTTTTGTATATTGCCTTTATTATGTTGAGTTATAAGTCATCTATGCCTAGCCTCTCCATCATTTCGATCATGAAGTGATGTTGAATTTTGTCAAAGACCTTCTCTGCGTCGATTGAAAATTACCATGTGGTTTTTGTGGTTAAGTCTATTAATATGGTAGATTACATTAATTGACTTCCATATGTTGAACCATCCCTGCATCCCTGGGATGAATCCTACTTAGTCTAGGTGGATAATATTTTTGATGTATTGTATCTGGTTTATGAGGATTTTGTTGAGGATTTTTGCATCTAAGTTCATCAAGGATATGGGTCTATATATTTTCCTTTCTTGTTGTGTCTTTGTCTGGTTTAGGGATTAGGGTGATGCTAGCCTCATAGGAGTGTGGAAACCTTCCCTCTTTTTTCTATACCATGGAAAACCTTCAGAAAGAGTGGTTTCAGTTATGATGAAAGTTTGGTATAATTTGGCTGAGAATCCATCTGGTCCTGGACTTTTGTTTTTGAGAGGTTCTTGATTACATTTTTAATCCCCATGGATGTGATAGCTTAGGAGCTTTATCTGCTCTGGGTTAAGCTTTGATAGGTGATAGGTGTCCAAGAATTCCATTTCTTCCAAGTTTTCCAATTTTGTGGAGTATAGATGTGTATGACCTGATGGTTCTTCCAATTTCGTCAGGGTCTGTTGTGACCCAGATTTTTTAAGATAAATTTAAAGAGCATCTTTAGAATGAAACATCACTAGCACTAATGGAAAAGTTCATGAGTATAACTTATGTCTTTCCAAGGAACTCAAAGCAAAAAAATGGCCTCCAGGTGAAGTTTGGTGTTGCTGACATAAGCAAGGATGAATGTTTTTGTCTGGGACCAACAGCAGCACCAAGTTTACTCTAATGCTCATTGATGTGTTCCAGGTGATTGATGTTAAGCGAAGCTATGTGACGATGACTGCAACGAAGATTGAGATCACCATGAGAAAGGCTGAACCCATGCAGTGGGCCAGTCTTGAACTGCCCACAACCAAAAAGCAGGGAAAACAAAAAGAAGATCTTACAGATTGATTGGGAAAGGAAAGAAAAAAGCTGTTGTCAATTTCTGAGTTCTTCATGTGTGGTGAAATGGTAGCTTTCTGCTGTTATATTTTGTTTTTTTTTCTTTTGAATCTGACATTTCAGAGTCAACATGAGGTTCTTAAAAGCCAAAGTCATTGAGTTTTTGTGCCTCCAATCTTCCTTTTGAGTTCCATGATACTGAGTATTCATTTCTCCTCATTGGTAGAACATGCTTTTGACCCTACACAGCAAAAAATTGGAAGAGTTCACAAATGTAATTGCAATATTTCTTACAGAGTAAAAAGTAAGGGATATTTGGTTGCCTCCCTCTTACCACCGCTTGTCTTTTAGCCCATAATTAGGAAAGCAAGATGGAATGTCAATTTTAATTATGTTTTCCCCTCTCTCAAATGGTTGCTTTTTCTAGGACTAATTTTGAGGTAGTGCAGTAGGTATGGGCGACAGGGGAACACATATGCACTGGCTAAAAAGTAACAATTTCTTTGCCGTTACTTTAATTTTAAAAATTATATTAGTATACTTGTCGAACAGTGTAATTTAAGAGTATAGGGAACAATTAAGAATATAGATGTATTCACTGTTTTCTGTTGTTTTTATTTTTCGAGGCAGGGACTCACTGTAGCCCAGGCTGACCTGGGATTCATTATATAGTCTGATGGTGGCCTCAAATTCACTGCAATCCTCCTACCTCTGCCTCCCAAGTTCTGTGATTAAAAACGTGCACCACCATGCCCGGTATTCACCATTTTATAAGACCAAGCAATAATGTTTATTTTCCTGATTACTTAAAGGTTTGTGGTGTTGAGACTAAATTCAACCTGCTATGTAGTCTAAAAAAACGGTATTTGGAAGTTTAAAGCCTTTCTGAAATGCATTTAAGGGATGTGTTTGAGTTGTCCCTGCAGGCTCATATTTTGAGCACTTGGTCTCTAGCTTATATGAGGCTGTGAGGTGTTAAGAATGGGCCTGGCTGGCAGAAGTCTGTCACTGGGAGCAGAGCGGCCCTTGAGGTTTGTACTTCCTTGCTGGCTTCCTCAGCTTCCTGGTCAGGAACATGTGAAGAATCTCTGTCTCGTGTTCCTGCCACTGTGTCTTCCCAGCCATGATGAACTATACCTTCCAAAACCATGAGCCAAAATCAACCTTCCTCCCTTAAGTTTTTTCTGTCCAGTGTTTGGTCAAGGTGAAAAGTAAGAGAGTATGGAAAAACCAAAAATAATGACTTTGCTTTGTGACACATAATACATAATAATAAAGTAGCTTAATTCTTGTGGTGTCATTTAAAGCTTTCATAAAGAGCTTGACAGTTTACTTATACAATGTTAGTTACATATTGTAGTACTTCAACTGCATTAATTATAGATAACAGAATTTATGTTGATTGGAACCATTAATGAATATTACTTTTTGAGGCAGAGAGCAAGAATAAACTTTTAAATGTTGTAAAGGTCAAAACTCTTACAGAACTTAATAAATATTAGGCTTATATAGATTAAAAATATAGGGGGCATTCTTCTAAAACCCATTGGTATTAATGAACTTCTGATAAATCTTAAAGCCAAAGTACTGTTTTTAGTTTGAGTTTGCACATGCCATCCTGCTATTAGCAAGTAACTATTAGAGATATATAAGTACTTAAAAGACTAGCTCTCTCACAGTTATATAGACAAAAATCTGATAACCAGGCTTTGATGCCATTGAAGGAACCTGGCAAGAAATCTTAAGCAATAAAATTTGAATCCAGAAAGAGTACTTCTAGTAGTTTTATCTGATTCAGAAACAGCATGAAGTCTTGTTTACTATTTGGGGAAAAAGGTTAAAGCATTTTGATTCAACTAATGATACCCTTTTTATAGCTTCTGGAGGCTGTTTTCCCCTGAAGTATAACTTGCGAATCTGTTAGAATTAAACTTTTAATAGTAAATGAAATTACACTAACCTCAGACTTAGTTACACAGCACTGTTTGGTTTTTGTTTGGTACAACTTTGTATTTTAGTTAATATTTGTGAACATATAATTTGTTTGAGAACCTCTGAATGTTGCTCAGATGAAAGTTAAATAAGATCTTAGATTCATACATAAAGGGACACAGTATTTGTTAGGAAGAATGTGGTTTACTCTGTCAATTTGTCAAAATAAAAAGTTAATAAAAATGCTTGTTAACTATCAAAAGTCATTTCTATAGAAAATACACTTTGTCTTTTTGTTTTTTCAAAGTAAGGTCTCCCTCTAGGCCAGGCTGACCTGGAATTCACTATGTAATTAATCTCAGGCTGGCCTCGAACTCACTGCTATCCTCCTACCTCTGCCTCCCAAGTGCTGGGTTTAAAGGCATGTGCCACCACTTCCCACCATGCTTTGTCTTAATAATTACTATATACAGGTAATCAAACCTAACTGCAGCTTGGGAAACCGTAAAATGCTGTTTTCTTGATTAGTGTATTTGCTAGCATAAAGGAAGGAATGTCCTAGGTCAACCTTTCTTTTTTAACCTTTGTATTTTAGATTTACAGAATATTATAAAAATAGTGCAAGAGTTTTTAATAATGTGTATTCTCCACTTGTTAAAATCATAGAAAATCAGACTGGGGAGATGGCTCAACGGTTAAGGTGCTTGCCTGCAAAGCCTAATAACCCAGATTAGATTCACCAGTACCTACATAAAGCCTGTTCCACAGCGTGATGCATGTATCTAGAGTTTGTTTGCTGTGGCTAGAGACCCTGGTGTTCCCATTCTCTCTGTGTGTTTCTCTCTCTGGTTGCCTGTAAATAAATAAAAATAGTTTTTAAAAAAATCTTACAAAATTATTAAAGTGTCTATTTTTAGTGGAACTCTTAGGGATAATTCTTGGCCTATACTATTTCTCCTATGATTAAGCCAGTAATACAATGAAATGAAATCAGCTGTTTACAGGTTAATGTAATTTAGGAGTCATTGTACTGGTAATGGGCTGGTTCTGCTTTATATTTTATGCTAGGGATTTTATTTAGTATAACATGTGTGATTTTCTTACCTCTTCAGAGTGTTTTGAGACCTTGAAATTGTTCCTCAACCCTTCTGCCCCCATGTTAAACACACACACATAATTATTCCCAAGCCTGAAATTTTGGATCTTAAATACTGAAGAACTGAACTCTCATCATAGTCAGATGGCTCCCAGCCCATGAAAAGCCTTGAGAAACGTGTCTACAACACCTGGTTCCTTGATACACACTTTAGAAGGCTTCTGCCCCTGGTAAGCTCTTTAAAAGGGCTCTAACAGCTCCTTGACATTCCTAAGGCCCTCCTCTGTCTCTGATAAATTTTCAGGGACATCTGATACTGTGAAGGCCATTTAAGCTGAACGATGGCTATCCCCTTCCTGTACTCCCCAACACCCTCAGGTCCTTAAAAACTTCCCTCCATACCTCAGCCCTGTACACAGCCTCCATTCCTGCAAGAATGCTGCTGTCCCCTGTCTGAATAAAGCAGTCCTTTTGTGTGAGCTCGAGTCCAGTGTACTTTCTGTGTCACACATAAACTATGCTCAACTTTTGAAAGTTCATTTGTGAGATCTGGTGTCCATTTTGAAGCAATTTGTTAAGTACTTTATAGCTTTTTAAAAATTACTTTTAAGCTATGCTTTTTTTTTGTTGTTGTTGTTGTTCAGAAGAGATCTAACTCTAGCCCAGGCTGATCTGGAACTCTAGCCCAGGTTGGCCTCCCAAGTGCTGGAATATAAACCGCCATGCCTGGGCTAGGTGTGATGGTGCACACCTTTAATCCTAGCACTTGGGAGGCAGAGGTAGGAGGATCCCTATGAGTTAGAGACCAGCCTGGAATATAGATTGAGTTCCAAGTCAGCCTGGGCTAAAGTGGGACCCTATCTCAGAAAAAAAAATATTCTCATAAAAATTTTAAATCTAAAAATCCAGGTATGGTGGATCATGCCTTTAATCCCAGCACTCCATTCCGGAGGTAGAGGTAGGATTGCTGTGAGTTTGAGGCCAGCCTGGGACTACAGACTTAAGTTCCGGGTCACCCTGGGAGAGAGTGAGACCCTACCTCAAAAAAATTTTTTTAATCTACTTATAAGTTTTTGGCTATTACATAAAATTCCATTACACCTATGCTCGTTAATTCTCTAGGATAAACGATTGACACAAATAAATTGTTAGCTTAACCAAATCTTTTAGCTTTTCAACCTGACACATTGAAATTAGTCCCTCTACATCTAAGACCTCTGGATCTCTGTACCAAATAAGTAAAAACTAAGAGCCATTTATATTAAATGCTATTATATAGAACTTTAAAATCTGGTAACTAAAACCTCCAAAACTGGTTTATTTCTTAAATTCTTTCATCTTTAATTTTGAATAATCCAAGTATTTCAAATGTTGCTTGGTATATAAAATGGAGATAATCTCAATTTTAACTAAGATGCCAATGGGAATATTAGTTTCTTCTGACTCCTCCTAAAATTCTTTTCTGTGGGAAATTGCCTAGATTCCTTGATTCACCTTAGTGGAGTTGTCTGAAACAGTTCCCCAGGTAGTCCCATTATAGGCAGGGGTCAGAGTCCAGAGAGCACTCAGATTGCCAGGCCCTGTGTCCTGAACAAAGAACTGAACAAGGAATACATAGATAGTGGTAGACATAGAAAGTTTAAGAAAGAGGACATGTCTGAGCAAGAAAGTGGGAAAGACCTGGAAAAGGTCTAAGTTCAGCTCAAAGGCACCTGGCCAGGAGACTGGTTCACCTTTATGGGTCCTTTAAATAGAGCCCATGGGATTTTTATTTTTTGCACATGTTCTGTCCCTTACAGTATGAAGCAAAGTTGGGGTTTATTAAGATGAGACTTGAACACAGATGTAAGCAACCTTTAATGGAAAGGTTCTTGGGACAAGGACAGTACACCCCAAGTGTGGTCATGAGGGAGGGAGGGCCTTCATAATACCCATATATACAATTTTTGTGACTTCTGAAGTTGCACTGTACACAGGATTGCCAGAGAACTCTTGTTCATCTGTTTTCCTTTGACTGTCTTTTTTTCTCCCTCCCCCTTTTTTTTTTGGCAACTGAGACCACTGAAAGCATCCACAGGGTACATCAGACATGATCACAGGCTAAGACCAAACCACAGGTCACAAGGTTTGAAGGAATCTTTACTAGGTTCCTAGGAAGTTAAGACAGGTTTTTCCTAAAAGAAAAAAAAGTTTATAATCTTGTGAGATTTTCAGAAAATTTTAGATTTACAACTTGGAAAGGAGAAAGCCATACATAGCCACTGCACTGAGACTTTAGGCATAATTTATTGCTATTTTAAAATTCTTATTTGAAACCTCTCTCTACGAAAGAAATATTGTCTCCGTGTAGTCAGCCTTCACATCAGTGTTGTCAATTGTGTTGGAATTCTTGACTCCTGGTGAAAGATGTCAGACTCTGGAGTGAGGGGGTCCCTTCCTCTCCCGAATCACCTTAACTGCCTGTTTCTTTCCTGTCTCACTATCAATACCACTTATGGGAGATGACTGAGGTCCACTTAGGAACACTGAGATGAGCCATCAAAAAGAAGAGAAATTTCATCCTCAGACTTCCAGCAGCACCTTTAATAGTGAAGCCACTTGACTGAGACCTTCTATAACACATCCCACAGGGTCTCCGCTGCTGCGTGAATCGTAAATGCTGCAATAGAAATATGCTTCTTCACTTCTGCCCAGGCCAAGCGAGGATCTGGTCTGTTTTCAATATCAAACATGGCATCATAAATCCCAGGGAATGATTCTCCAGCATATTTGTTGTGGCTGCTTGGAGCAAAGATGATGTGCCTGAAAGAAACAGTCCTCATTTTAAACAACTGGATCAGCTGCCAGGCTGCATCTCTCAGCAGATGCTCTGTGTAGGTGAGCAGTATGTCATGTGTCCAGTCTGTAAAGTAACCCTTACAAAACAAAGGGAAAATATTTCTCTGGCTCTGCAGCAGACTGAAGCAGCAACATAAAATCTTTTTTTTTTAAGGTAGGGTCTCATTCTAGCCCAGACTGGCCTGGAACTCACTCTGTAGCTCCAGGTTGGCCTCAAATTCTCAAATTCATGGTGATCCTCCTACCTCAACCTCCAAGTTCTGGGATTAAAGGTGTGCACTACCACACCCAGCCTCAATATGAACTCTTTAGAACAGTCTTCATATTCAGTTAGTAGTGCAAAATGAATTTGAAAAATATGGTGTAGTCTTTTTGGAGGACATTTTAGTACCTTACCTTAATCAAATGACAGGACCTGATTACAGAGAGATTTATAAATGCTCAAATATGGAAAGGCATTTCATGGAAGACTCATCTAATAAATCTCAATAAGGACTCATTAAAATTGTACATGAAAGCCAAATACTGGAATAGTGTGCAAGAATGAGAAGGAAGCTCTGGAACCATGCACTGCTATCCAAAGAGCATTAAGATGAGAGAGAGAGAGAGAATGAGGGCTGGTGAGATAGCTGAATACCTGTTGACCTGGATTCAAATTCCCAGTATCCATGTAAAGCCAGATGCCCAAACAGGCCCATCATTTGGCACTCACTTGAAGCAACAGCAAGGGGCCCTGGCATGCCTTCTCTTTCTTAACTAATTAATAAAAATACTTTTTTAAAAATCAAGTTATAGAATAAGGTATGGTTCTATTTATGTAAATATAAATGTTTCTATATGTACATAATGATGTGATCAAGTACATTTAAATGTGTAAATTTATACACACATAGGACATACATACAGTAAGCAAATTTACCCATAAATATAGATGCATGTGTATATGCATTTACATATAAACATATTTAATCTCTACATCTATATGTACATGTAAATATATTTAAGCATGTTAACAGGATAAAATATTACAGATAATATCATGGGATGAAATTTTTGAGCTCTTTATGAAGAAAATTTTCTGATAATTATGCCTTTCTAAAAGTGGCATGGGTTTCTTCATGAGGCAGTAAGCTTCCCCTCACTGAGATGAAACAGACTAGAGCCATACCTGTAAGCCTCAAAAGAGAGCCATGTTTAGTTGAACTAAATGAGCTCTAAGATCCTCTTTAAAATTTTATAGCTTCAATATTTTGTTAAGGTTCTTTATCAAGTATTATTATTTGTATACACCACGAAGCAGTAAAGTGTGAAATTTCTTTTTTGATACTACATATTATGCAATTATTGGATACATACATAGTCATGCACACATACCCTTGAGTATACATAGTCACTTTCCTCTATTCTGAAGGCCTTAGGCTAAAGCACCCTTTGATATTTTTCTTTGATCACACTGAGGTACTTGGTGTCATGGACCACCAGTCATGTGCTTACCGATAGAACTGCCTCCCAGGTAAACCAAGGGGATCTATGAACGCCCTCTCCAGGAGCATCAGTTGGTCATTCATAATTCTCACTGCAATGGGGCTTAGAGGACAAGAAATACAGAAATTTAAACCTTTACCAGTGAACCATGCTTAAAATAATATTAAATAAAGTCAAAACATGGGAAATGGATTTAAAAATCAACAGATTGTTAACAAAATTCATGCTAACACAGTATAACTTTACACAGTAAGCAACAGGGCCATCTTTCTGGCATTTATAATAAACAGAGTGCTGCTGGAAAATGGTTTGTTGTGTTTTACAGAGGCACAGAGGAATGAAAAAGAACTGAACGGTTATATTCGTTTCCCTACAGGATTGCCAAGCCTCCTGGAGAGGAAGAGGGAGCTATCAAGTTATGCCTTGCAAGGAGATACAGAATAAAAAGGCTAAATGACTAAAAGTGGAGGTTACAGGGGTCTGCAAGAAGAACAGGGGCATCTGCCCACCATGGCACTGGAGGGGGAGTCCCCTTTACACTCAAACTCTTCATGCTACTATTTGAAAAATGGAACAAGTTCCCTGGATTCTCCTACAATCCAAGGGAGAAGGTAAGAACTCCAAATGGTTTTTTGATTAAGCCTAAAAAAACATAAACATGACATGGACTATATTTTGGTACAACTTATACTGATCATATAATGTTTTAAAATACTACCTAAAAGGCAAGAAGTTACACAAGTTGCATCAACAAAAAAAGAACTAGTTAAGTGATGCACAGGGGTGTTAAAGACCGTAATGCAATGTCGGGAGGACACAGGAGCCTAAAGAGCTGTGGATCACCAGCGATGGTCAGAATCCTCATGATGCACATTGCAGGTGGGCCTCTGCCTCCTCAGACCTAAATGTCAGTAATATAAATCACCCAAGGGTGTCACGAACAAAGCAGGACTCTGATTCGGTACATCCTGGGTGGGATCTGATTGCTGCCTTTCTAACCAGCTCTTCAGTGGTGCTGATGAGCTAGCCTGCAGGCCATAGCTTGGACAGCAATGACTAGGAACCGATGCTGATGAGTGAATGACCCTCTGTGACGAGATTGCTTTTAGTAGGCATCTGACACTTACTCATTCAGATTGACCTGGGTAAGTCTTCTATGAAAATCTGAAGCAGCCTCTGAAAAGTTTTTCACAGCAGAAAATAAGGCATCTTAAAAAAACATAAGTACAAGAATTACAAGCAGTGGTTCATAGTTCAAGGTTCACGTCCCTATTCTCTCCACTCCAGACTGATAAGGCTACATAACTGGGAAAACTACTTTCTACCGAGCTTTCTTGCAGACTCATAAAAAATATATGTAAAAATTTACAAAGTGACTGAATTGGTTCTCAAGAATTAATTTCTCAACCAATAATTTACTAAATCCCAGCATTTCTTACTTCATTCACTGAGTGTATTTATTTGGGGCAATTATATGCTATATACTAGATAAAATAACTCTGCTCCCCATAATTTTTTGTGAGGAAGGGATGATTGTAGCAAGGTCCCACTTAATCCCAGACTGATCTGGAACTCCTCTGCAGCACCTCAAACTCAAGGCAAGCATCCCTAGTACTGGAATTATAGGCACGAACCACCATACCCACCTGATCCCGATCATTATTACAGAATTAAACACCACCAACATTTACTTTCAAATAGGTCATCTTGGTTCAGAAGGTGTCCTATGACAAATGTCATATCCAGTCTGAGGACAAGGATCTTTACTCAATGTTTCTGAGGAAAGTGATTAGATTCTTTGTTATTACAACTCATACCCTTAATATGCTTGGGGTTTTCTTAGCAGGACTTTAACATACAACTATTGATTTGCTATTTGCATCAAATGTGTGATTCAGACAAATATTTATTTCACAGATGCAATGCATATATCTGAGGTCATAGGACTCCTATCAGATTGCATGGCTTGGAGGTGCTACCCTTGACATATGTATCTTTAGTGCATATTTTACTATTTTAAGTAATTATTTATTTGCACATGGGTGCACATGGGTGCACCATGGCCTCTTGCCATCGCAAATAAACACAAGACACTTGTGCCCCTTTTGGTGTCCAGCTTATGTAGGTGGCTTGAGAATTGAACCCCTGGACAGCAGGTTTTGCAAGCAAATGCCTTTAACCACTGAGCCCCATTTAATATTTTTGTAAAGTCTTTTTAGGGGTTGAAGATCACTCAGTGGTTTGAGGTGCTTGCTTACAAAGCCTGACAACCAGGGTTTGATTCCCCAGTATTCATGTAAAGCCAGATGCACAAAGTGGTGCTGTGTCTGAAATTCATTTGCAGTGGCAGGAGGCCCTGGTGCACCCAAACACCACTCTCTTTCTCTTTTTCTCTCACTCCCTCTTTCTCTCTGTCTCTCTCTCTCAGCCATCCATCTATCTATATCTCTCCCCTCTTTCTCTCTCTCAAATAAATATAAATATTTTAAAAGTCTTTTAGTCTTGTATTTCTTTCAACCTTTGCTTATTTGAAGTGTGCTCAGTCACATCATCAAATAGTGGATGTGATGGAAGCTAAGAGAAGAATGTGTTGAAGAATGGAACTCAAATTTTCAGTACAGTGCAGAGGGCAAGATAAGCACTGAAATATGTCCCGAGGAGTCAGTGACGTGCTGAGTTGCAATTTTGGCAAGAGTATTTTCAGCATATAAGGACACAAGAGCACTGTGAATTGGTTGTTGGAAAGTAAAGAACTAGGAACCGGGAACACTGAGTGTGCATTCCTTCCTTCCTTCATTCATTCATACACCAGACCTTCATTTCTCATTAAAACATTTTCTAAGCAACTGCTATTGTCAGCACTCATAAAGAATTTTGAGGGTGAAGAAATTATGACACAATAAAATAAATACTACTGTTAAGAGAAAAGTTATGAGAATATCTGTTCTGATGGGTAGTCACCAATAGAATGAAACAGCATGAACCAGGCGCTGAGAAAGTCAGCATTGACCTAGCAGAGAGAGCCTTTCCACTGAGCCAGAGTAGCTTATCTCTTGACTGGACATCAATGTGTACTAAAGTGTAGGAGGTATTTCAAAGGAAGTCCTGGGGTGCTGTGTGCACAGAACAAGTAGACTTGCTGTAGACTCTGCTCATTTCTGCAGTTTCATGTCTCTTCATTTTCTTATTGTATGAAGATACTCCAATCACATCAATGGAAACACAGTTTCCATCTTTTTAAAGACAGGGTCTTGCTATGTAACCCAGGCTAGCACTCAACTTCCTGAGTGTTGTCATTACAGGTGTTCATCACCACACTCGGCCCTCATTCACTTTATTTTATTGCCAGATCAAAACACCTGCTGTGTTCTAGGACTTTATAAAAGTTATTAATCCATATGTAATAATATTCAAAATAACATTTAAAGATCATTACTGAACACGTTGTGCTCTTAGTGACTCTCTTTACCCCTCTTAGAACATGGCCTCTGTCTTCCATTTCCTCGTGTGACACTTTAAGATCTTTGAGGACTTTGTATATATCTCCTGCAATCATATATTTGGGACACAACAGGTATTCAATATGAATTTGATCACTGTGCTATATACTAAGACCATGTGCCCCAAAGTCATGAAGAAAGTGGTTGTGATCAAATAGTGACCACAGGCAACATTCACAGACTGCTCGGTTCTGGTCTCCATGCTCCTACATATTCCCTGACAACCCATCATACTCTAATGCTGCAAGATGCTGAAAGCGGAGAGACTGAATAGTGTTCAAGAGTCACAGAGGCTAAAGGGAAGAGCAAGCGTCTGAACCAGGCAATCTGCTTCTGGCCCCACTGCCTGTGATGTACTTCACTGTATCTCATCCATACTTTATTGGAGTCACAAGGAGTAGAAAACAGCAACTCAGCAACCAGTCTTAAAAGGAAGACTGACACACTTAGGTAAAACGTATTTGTGTAGATAAACACTAATGGGCCATATGTATCTTCCTCATTTTGTTCCTGGAAAAGTAAAAATGTTTTTAAGAGCACTAACATAAAAAAGATTTACCAACTTTATAGGACTAACCAATACTGGATTCATTATAAACATGTCAGATTAAATCAGATTCCTGAATAGGCATTTATTTAATGCTTTTGTAGGAAAGTCCAAATTAGTGAGTGAGCAGGGATTCATTCTAGAATGAAATAGTATGCACTAATCATGGCAGGAGATAGTATCTTCAAGCTCTACCTTAAAGTCTGTAAAATATCTTACCAAATGATACTCCATACTCTTGCAATTGTTGACCATGTTTCTTGGATAGACTGGAGATGCTTGTTGCATAGTTTTTCAAAGCTTTTGCATAGTCTTGAATATTGAAAGGAATGATTGTAGAGTCTGCAAGATGATATACCAATGCTCCTCGCAACTGAGCCACAGAAAGCTGCTTTTTAAATGTGGGATCATAAAAATTCTCTACTAGTTCAAACGTCTCATAAATGGTGTGGTATACGGGATAGCTGCTGTATTTATCTGTCTTCTAAAATGAGGAGAGAAGAATAAACAAACATTAAATACTCAAGTTATAACATTTTAAATCGTGTGCGTGTGCGTGCGTGTGCGTGTGTGTGTGTGTGTGTGTGTGTGTGTGTGTGTGTAAGCGTGCACATGGGACAGACAGAGGACAACATCAAGTGTTAGTCCTTGCCTTCAACCTTGTTTGAAGCAGGGCTACTTGTTCACCTCTACAAATGCCAGGCTAGCCAGCCTGTGAGCTTCCAGAGAGTCTCCTGTCTCGACCTCCATTTCCCTGTAGGTATCCTTGTATTACAGACATTTGTACTATTGTGTTAACATGGGTTCTGGTGATGCAAGCTCAGGTCATCAGGCTTGCACAGCAAGTGCTTTACACATTGAGCCATCTCGTGTGTGTGTGTGTGTGTGTTATGCATGTGTATGTATGTGTGTTCACCTGTGTGTCTGCAGGTATATATGCACGTGTATGTGTGCATATGTAGGCCAGGTGTCTTCCTCAATCACTTTCCATGCTATTTTTTGAGACAAGGTTTCTTACTGAACCTGGAGCTCACTAACAACTAGACTAGCCAGCAAGTGCCAGGGATCCTCATGTCTCTGCATCTCCAGTACTAGGATTGCAAGCATGCACTACTGTGTCTGGTTGTTGCACAGGTTCTGGGGAATCAGAACTCAGGTCCTCAAACTTATATGCCAAGCACTTTAACCACCAGCCTGCAAGTTATATTTTAATCATAGAAGTGATTACAGAAAAATAGTAGGACACCCCAGTTTCAAAATAATTTGCCAAAAAATAAAAGTTAAAATTCTGGGCTGGAGAGACAGTTTAGTGGTTATGGCATTTGCCTGCAAAGAAGGACCAGAGTTCAATTCCCCAAGACCCGTGTAAAGGTGGTACATGTGTCTGGAGTTCGTTTGCAATGGCTGGAGGTCCTGGTATGCCCATTCTCTCTCTCTCTCTCTCTCTCTTCCTCCTTCCCTCCCTCCCTCTCTCTCTTTTTCTCTGCCTCCTCTTTCACACACACATTCTCAAATAAATAAAATATTTTTAAAAGTTAAAATTCTAATTAACTGGGCTAATTAACTGGAGATGGTTCAGTTGTTATAGGTGCTTGCCTGCAAAGCCTGCAGCCTAGGGTCAATAAACCAGTACCCACATAAAGCCAGATGTACAAAGTGGCACATGCATCTGAGTTTGTTTTCAGCAGCAAGAGTTCCTGTCATACCCATACACCCTTTCTCTCTGCTTACAAATAAATAAATGAGTTTTTTAAATTCTAATTTACTAAACACTACAGAAAAAATAACTACTGATTTAAAATTTTACCTTTCATTTTATAATGTCTGTAACCTCCATTCAAAATGCAGGTTTTAGAGCCAGGAATGATGACACACGCTTTTAATCCCAGCAGGGAGGCAGAGGTAGGAGGATCTCTGTGAATTTGAGGCCACCCTGAGACTATATAGTAAATTCCAGGTCATCCTGGGCTAAAGCAAAACCATACCTCAAAAATAAATAAATAAAGTGTCTCACAAAATGCAGATTTTTGAAATGTTTCCTTATTCCAGTGATACTAACGGAAACTAGAGGATACATAGTCAAACGGGCATTTCTGAGTTCTTCTCTTTATAAACTCTCATTTTAGTTTGTACCATCTGCTGCCTTCTTTCAGGTTCTAATATGACTAAAAAAGCAACCCTTTTATCGGTGCTTCTATCTAGTTGTGCTTCTAATCTACAGTGGCCTTAACATCTAGACACCTGTTAAAACTGATGCCAGAGTGTAACTATGAGCAGGTTTTGAAAGGGAGACAACTTTTATCTACAGTTGACCCCTGAAACACATGGGGCTTGAGGAAACCAACCTCATTTTCACAAGTAGTTGAAAATCAATGTGTAAATTTTCACTGCTTCCCTCAAACTAAACTTCTAACAGTCTACTGTTGACCGTAAGTTTTACCAGTAGCATAAACCATACCTATTTTGTGTACTGTATGCAGTCTATATGATGAAAATATATGAGAACCACAAGAGGTCACTTTTTATTATGACAGGCAGTTACTCACTGGGGAGAATGACTGCTCAAGCAGACACGATCAGTGTCATATGGCATTTTAACAGATATAACAAGTTCACCATAACACTGCATGAAGTAGCCATAAATTTATTTTAGCAGTGCAATGTACTATAATAAATCTAAGCAGCTATGATTTAACATAAAATCTTTACATATGCTTATATTTCATTCTATTACAAAATGGCACCAATATTTAATTAAGTGTGTGCATAAATTTTGAAACATTTACATTTTTGTAGACACGTATGGTGGCACAGGCCTGTAATCCAAGCACCACTCAAGAGGTAGAGGCAGGAGGATCAGAGTTCAAGGCCATGCTCTGATACATAACAAGTCTGAGTCCAGGATACACGAGACCTTCATCTCAAAGAAAGTAAGTAAATCTGTACAATAAATTTTACAAATACTATGTTAATGAAAGATAAAATAGACTTATCTACATATAATTTATGCATGACATAACTAACTTTAAATATTTATGGATTTTTTAGGAATACTCAGTTTTCTATAATCTTGCATATCATCAGAATGCTCAAATGAAAATGACAAACTAGCCAGTGGAGGTTAGAAAAAATGATCAAGTTCAAAATCTTGAATCTTGCCATTTTGTCATAGGGTAAAAATAAGCACATGTAAAGATTTCATGTTAAATCATAGATACATAGATTCATTATAGTACACACTGCACTGCTAAAATAAATTTATGGCTACTTCATGCAGTTTATGGTGAAATTGTGTTATACAAATAACTCACTTTATTCTCTGTGCACAAACCCTTGACTCAAGCAAAAATGGAACTATGTACAGTGGCAACTGACAAACAGATCCTAGACTGGCTTGCCCCTCAACCAAAACAAGGGAACGCACACCAGGCCTCACAAGTAAGCTACAAAATAAAATTTTCTCTAATAAATACTGCTTTGAGAAGATGTTGTGAACTGCTTATCATGTAGAACCTGCTAAGTATCTGGCATTGCTGTGTGATGCACCACTTCACTGAATAACCTTCACAGTAAAATGTTCACAAGCATCCCAGATTTGCTTCCCACTCCATCTGCAAAGAAGCAGGCAACCTGTCTGTCAGGTCCATCTGTAGCCTGATACCAAACAAGTCCACTCAGAGAACATGAGTGATCTAGAATCTAGAAAAGACCCTTTAGTTAAAGGGTTGGTTCCAGCATGGAGCTGCTGCAGAAGTGGTGGAACCTTTTGAACAGCTGGGTAGAAAAATAGATGGAGCTTGAGATCGTCATATTAAGTGAAATAAACCAGACCAGGAACAGCGTGGTGTATGCTCTCTCATAGGCAAAATCTTGATTACAACACACACACACACACACACACACACACACACACACACACACATGCAAGTAGGAGGTTCATTTGGAAAGAGGAATGACGACATGGGAGGGGGAGAAAGGGGAAAGGGGATGAGTGTGACCACAACACTTTGTACATATGGATGAAGATGTCATAATGAGATCCATTATTTTATATTAAATGAAGGAAAAAGAAGGATGCCGAGAGAGAGAGGTCTTAGGTTATTGTGGGCATGACCATGAAGGGCACAATGGCAAACCAGCCCCTTCTTATTTCTCTTTCCTTCTTGGCTTCCATAAGGTGAGCAGCTTTCTTTACCATGTGCTCCCGCCAACCATCATGTGCTCACCACAATCCCACAAGCAATAAGGCAAAAAGACTATAGACTGAGACATCTGAAACTATACTTAAAACAACCTTCTCTCTATGATAAGATTATTTCATGTATCTTGTTACAGTAATGGAAAGCTGACATATACACTTTATATTGAAATGATTACATGGCTTACCCTATTCTTAGTATAGCGGACTCTTCCTGAAGCAATTCCAAGTCTCTGAAAATAAGCCTCAAAATCGCTTCCAGATCCCAGCTTATTGATTCTAGTATAGAACACAAAAAGTCACTATACACATGCACAAATGAATAATGCAAATTTAAACAAATTGCAGCAAAGAATCACACAGCACAAGGCTCACTGGGTAAGAGTGCTGGCTATACAAGCATGAGGACTTGAGCTTATCTCTATCTCTATGGCTCTGAGTGATCAAAATGCAGGTCTGAGGCACAGAGACAGGAGGATCTCCGGGGCTCCCTGA
>PVHP010025912.1:0-25134 GCA_004024765.1 Zapus hudsonius | reverse complement strand
AATAAAATAAAAAAAATTTTAAAAAGTGATTAAAAAAAAGAGGGGCTGGAGAGATGGCTCAGTGGTTAAGGCATTTGCTTGCCTCCGTGCCTAAGGCCCTGGGTTCAATTCCCCAATATCCATATAATCCAGACCCACAAGATGGTGGCCCTGGTGAGCTCTCTCTCTCTCTCTTGTTCTCTCTCTCTCTCTCTTGCTCTCGCTCTCTCTTTCTCTACTTAAAAATGAATAAATAAATAAATAAGCGTGTGTGATTTAAAAAAAAAAAAGCCGGGCGTGGTGGCGCATGCCTTTAATCCCAGCACTCGGGAGGCAGAGGTAGGAGGATCGCCGTGAGTTCAAGGCCACCCTGAGACTATGTAGTGAATTCCAGGTCAGCCTGGACTAGAGCGAGACCCTACCTCGAAAAACCAAAAAAAAAAAAAAAAAAAAAAAAAAAAAAAAAAAAAAAAAAAAAAAAAGAAATAAGCATGGTATATTTCAGAGAGCACCAAGCCATCTGAAGATCTCATCATGTTGGCCCGAAGGAGGAAGTAAAATTGAATAAGAACTTTGGGAACAGATTAATTTGGCCCTTAAAAGCCAAAGGATTTATGCTTTATTCTTTAGTTAATACAAAGAAGGTTTGTTTGAGCAGGAAAGTGAAAAATTGTTTTAGGAATATTAAATTGATTCTGAGCTATAAAAAAAGGAAGTTGAAGCCGGGCATGGTGACGCACTTGGGAGGCAGAGGTAGAAGGATCACCATGAGTTCAAGGCCACCCTGAGACTCCATAGTGAATTCCAGGTCAGCCTGGGCTGGAGTGAGACCCTACCTCGAAAAAAAAAAAAAAATTGAAGGAGAAATAGGGCAGAGAGAAAGCAGCTATCCCCTGGCAGGGTTTCAGCATGCTCACCAAGCCGACTCCTAATCTCATTGCTGTACTAAGTGTGCTTCCTTTGGGGGGAAAAGTTGAGCTGGTGTAGCAGCTGCAATTATCTTGGCAGTTATTTTTATCACTGTAAATTTTCAAATTGACCTTTTGATACAACCAGATCTTTGTTGTTTGGGCTGCATGAACTACTTACTTCTCCCAGCAAGTTTTCAGTGGTAGTGCAATTCTGTTATACTAAAAACAACAATAATAACTATAGGAGCCAACATTTATTTGGCATTTACTTGTGTGCCAGGCATTGTTCCAAGGGCTTCATGTTATTACTTTAATTAAACTTCTCAATAAGGAAGAAACTGAAGCTTGGAGATGTAAAGTAACTAGCTCAAGGTCACGTAACTTGACAGATAAACTGTGTGATACTAACACACTTTATTATTAAAATAATTATATAATGATATTTTCTACTTGCAAGCTACAGTATTTCCATATATTAGATATCTATGAAAACATCAATAAAAACACTTGAAAGTACTAGATCAGCTGAATTTAAGAGGAAATCCCTGGAGTAACAAACCTTTCCAATCACCAACCTTTGTTACTGCAAATGACCTCTTTGGTCCTTTGTGAAATTAAATGTCTTTATACCTTTAAGTTATTTAACTTTACAATTGAGTTTTTCAAGTAAAATGATAAAATGACCCTGTCACTTGCTAACTTTATGATCTAGTAAATCACTTTTGGCACCTGTGACATGAGTACATTGTATAAGATTAGATCTAAGATTCTTTCAACTTTAAAATACTGTGCAAAGCCTTAAAATTCAGATTTGATTTACTCAATTTTAATCTGATGAATAAAGAGAAGCTCCTCAGAGTGACAGTGAGCATTAAAACAATTCCGTCTCTATTAGCACAGCCTCCCCCAATGATAACACCAAACACTTACTGTGTCATTAATTTTAGAATTTTCAAGGCTCTAATCAAATAAATTTTTGGAGGCTTATAACAAAAAGTAAGTATGACTTGGTCTCAAAAAGAACTCGGGCTTCTGAGAATGAGTACTTTGCTGCCTATGACCTTGGCTGGGGTCAATAGTCCTATCAAATATATATATTTTTTGAGGTAGGGTCTCACTCCAGCCCAGGCTGACCTGGACTCTCTATAGTTCCAGGCTGGCTTTGAACTCCTTTTACTTCTGACTCCTGAGTGCTGGGATTAAAGGCATGAACCACCACGCCCAGCCCTTATCAAATATTTCTGATAGTCCCAGAGCTGGAGATTTTTTTCAGCTAAAGAAGAAAGAAAATCTTAAATATTCAAATTTCATGGGGTTACTGTTGCTTTAAGAAATAAATACAGAGGCTGGAGAGATTTCTCAGTGGTTAGGGTGCTTGCCTGCAAAGCCTAACAACCTGGGTTCGATTCCCCAGTACCCACATAAAATCAGATGCACAAAGTGACTCATGCATCTGGAGTTTGTTTGCAGTGGCTAGAGGCCTTGGCTCACCCATTCTCTCTCTCTCTCTCTCTCTCCTCTCTGCTTACAAATAAATAAATAATATTTTTTAAAAAGTTTCGCTGCTGTTGAATTTTAGGTTTGCTACTCCGTTGACTTCTGCCTGCTACTCTTTCTTTCACTCTAATCTGCTTGAATTCTCAGCATCAGCTGGACTGCTTTGTTCCTTGTGACCCGGATATGTCACAGAATTGTTACTTTCTGGCCTGTACTAATAACATTTCTCTTCTTTGTCACTTGTCTGAATTGAATCCTTCAGGACTCACCTAAGTCTCATTTTCCCCACAAGCCTTCCTACTCAGGTAAACAGCTGCTCAACTTCTAGTGTCTCTCTAGTCATTTTCTAGAGTCTCTGCTTTCATGTCCAAGTTTTCTCTCTTCAGCTGAATTGTAAATTTCATGAGGGTCAAGGTGTTTTCTTTGTTTCTCTTTTGGTTTTCATTATTTAGTGTTTTACAAATTACCAAAGTAACACACACATGGTTATTGTAACAAGTGAAAACATACTAAAAAATAGTTAACAGTTGAACCAGGTACTAATCTAAACTCTTCATAGGCATTAACTCATTTAGTCTTCAATAAAATATTACTATTACCCATACTTTACAGGTGAAGGGATTAAGATGCAGGGAGATTAAGTAAATCAGGTGCTTTCCACAAGTTATTATAAATAAAGTTTTTAGAAAATATTTTTTATCTATTAGTTATTTGAGAGAGAGAGAGAGAGAAAGAGAGAGAGAGAGAGAGAGAGAGAGAGAGAGAGAGAGAGAGAGAGAGAGAGAGAGAGAGAGAGAGAGAGTCAGGGCCTCTTGCTGCTACAAATGGACTCCAGGCACATGCCTTACTTACTATGCTGTGCATCTGGGTTTATGTAGGCACTGGGGAGTTAAATCCGGGCCAGCAGGTTTTGTAAGCAAGTGCTTTTAACTTCTGAGCCATCTCCCAGCCTATAAACTAAGTTTTATTGTAACACCTACACCTATTCGGTTACAGTGTCCATGGTTTCTTTCAAACTACAATGGCAGAATTAACTGCAAAGCCTACAATATTTCCTATCTGAAGCTTTACTGGAAAAGGTTCTTGACCCCTGCCCAGGATCACATGGCATATTAGTAGCAGAATAAGGATTTGGCCCTGGCTGTCTGGGTGCAGAATATCTGCTCTCAATCTTGTCAGCACATAGCCTCCCTCATACCATGCTCATGCCACTCTTTACAGTAACTAGTGTAAGGACTTCACACGCTTCTGTCCATACTGTGCACAGCATCTGTCTCTATCCACAAACACACACGCACATGCATACAGAGATGATTCAAGTTATTGATAGTAGCTGTATTCTAGAAAGTGCTGCAAACACTGAATGAGTGAATAATAAACTGCTGCTTTAGAATAAATACAGGGTTAGTTCCTGTGAGCCTCTGGTCACAACATTTTTGTTAACCCTTCATTATAAGATGTGTGTAATAGCTATTTATGTTTAAGTGTGCTTTACTTAATACATATTTTGATTCATTAACATTAAACTCAAAGCCAACAACATTATAACTTTGCCGAAATTAAAGTTAACCATGTATTTTTCTAAGGTGCATCATACATTATTGAATTTAGGAACACTGGCACCTTGGTATAATACCAGTGACCCTTTAGAAACCAAAACCACTAAAATAAATATTAAAATGTAAAATAAGAAGGGGGATACTAAGGAGACCAAGAAAATGACAAATGCTTACAGCATAATAGCTGAACCAGGAAGACAGAAAATGTACCACTCAGTTCAGAACTTGTGCTTTCAGTGACTCACACTTGTTGCTGCGCTGCCATGTCCACCAATGATTTACAAAGTTGAAAGTGTTGATGTGGGGGTTACAAGTAAATGTTAGTGAGAAAACAAATTCGTAAGTGTTGGATTTAATCATGAGCATTCTATATACTTAAATATATTTATTTATTGATTTTCTTTATCAAATAAAAACACATTACTCAGAAATTTCCTTTTTATCTTAGCAAATAAATATTCTGGCAAGGGCATAGGTGAAGAAAGAATGGCTGATGGGTGCAGGGGTGTAGTTACAGAGGAGGAATAACTTCTAATGTTCTGTAGCACAGTAGGATAATGATTGGTAATACTTATGTCAGAATAGCTAGAAGAGAGGATTTAAGATGTCTCTAACACAAAGAAATGAAATACATCAGAGCTGATGAAATGCCAGTTACTCAGATTTGATCATTACACATTGCATTCATGTATTGAAATGTCACACCATACCCTGCAAACAGGTGAATATTATTATAATAGTCTAATTAATTTAAAATAAATATTCACCAAATTTTGTAGATATATTTTTTCTCTATCTCCATATATACTACCATCCATCTTTTAAAAATATTATGTAGGGCTGAAGAGAGGGCTTAGCAATTAAAGCGATTAAAGCATTTGCCTGCAATGCAGAAGGACCAGAGTTTGATTCCCCAGTGCCCATATACAGCCAGATGTACAAGAGGACGCATGTGGCTGGAGGTCATTTGCAGTGGCTGGAGGCCCTGGTGCGCCCATATTCTCTCTCTCTCTCTCTCTCTCTCTCTCTCTCTCTCTCTCTCTCAAATAAATAAAATATTTTAAAATATTATGTATTATTTGTAGAGAGAATAAGAATGGGTGAGCCAAGGCCTAGTGCCACTGCAAACACACTTGAGACTCATGCACCACTTTGTGCTTCTGGCTTTACATGGGTACTGGGGAAATAAACCCAGGATGTCAGGCTTTGCAAGCAAGTGTCTTTAACCACTGAGCAATCTCTCTAGCCCCTACCATCCACCTTTTTAATTAATTGGATTCATATCCTACATGGTTAATCTTGGGATCCTTTTGATTCTCAGTATGTTATACATGTTGGCAGTTAAATGCTTCTTAGTTCAGCAAACATTTATTTGGTAGCAAGTTCACAGGAGTAAATAAGACATGGCACTTTGCCTTCAAGGATTATGTAACTGAGAGTGTCATCCTTGCAAGATGAAACAAGAGGGAATAATTGTGATAATTTCTATTTTGATGAGACTGGGGAAACTAGGGGTGACACTTGAATGTAAGCTCCCTAAGGGAGAGGATTTTTAATCTGTCATGCTCACTATTATATCTCAGAACCTAAAATGATACCTGGAATATAATAAGATTAAGTAAGTATTTGAATTGAAATTTACATATTTTGGAACTAGAAGAACATTCCTGCCTAAAACAACTGCATGAGTTATTATTTTCCAAATTTATTTGACCAGCAAACTTTATGGCTTTTGCTAAGATTATGGATTCATCAGTTGTATATAAGTATACAACTACATTTTTACAGCTTGAACACATTTTTGTACTTACTAGCTGAATCAAGAAAATAGACCAAGGAGGTGGAAAGATTGTGGTTAAAGGCACATGTTCGGTTTGATTTCCTAGTATGCATGGGCATATTAATCATGGCACAGGTGTCTGGAGTTCACTTGTAGTGCAGGCATGGCCATTCTCTCTTTTTCTCATAAATAAATAAATAAATAAATAAATAAATAAATAAATAAATAAATAAATATTTTTAAAGAAAAGAAATAGACTCAAGGGGCTGGGGAGATTGTTCAGTGGTTAAAGGCACTTGCTTGCAAAACCTGCCAATCTAGGTTCAATTCCCTAGCACTCACATAAAGTCAGATGCAAAAATTGGTGAATATGTCTGGTGTTTGCCATTGCAGTGGCAAGCAACTCTGGTGTATACACACACACACACACACACACACACACACACACACACAATCTTTTAAAGGAAATAGATCAATACCAACACCCCTCTCCCTTCTAGTTACTATTCTTTTATTCCAAACAAGAGAAACAATCCTAATTTCTAATGTTACTCCGCTTGCTTTTTATTTTGTAGAAATGAAGTTATATAACATTTGTTTCTCTCTGGTTTGTCTTGCTTTGCATTAAAGGCGTGTTTCACCTGTGTGGCTAAGCATTATAGATCATTCATTTTTATTGCTGTCTAGAATCCACAGGAGATCGCCCACATTTGTTTATTCTACTGTTGATAAGCATTTCAGTAGTCTCTAGCTTGTACTTACTGCAAATCATGCTGTTAACATTCTACTACATGTTAGGGAAAATATAAAAGCATATATTTATGAGTGGAATATAGGTCTTAGGATATGTGTAGATTTATATTTCTAAGTTATTGACTAGCATGCACCAGGCCCTGGGTTCCATCCCAGCACAGAAATAAATTACTGCCAAGCAGTTTTCCAAAGAGGTTATACCCATTTACACTTTCAAAAATACTTATTTAGAAAAGAAAATAATAAATTATTTATTTGCACAAGTATGTGCAGGTGGGGGTGGGGGAAGGTGCCAGGGCCTCTTAAGGGTACAAACACCAGACACTGTGCCACTGCTTGTGGCTTGAACTCAGGCTGGCAGGTTCTGCAAGCAAGTGTCTTTAACTACTGAACCTTCTTCCAACACTTATCATTTATACTCTGAAGAGTTTTTATTGCTCTGCATCTTTGTCAACATTTGATACTTTCTGATTTTTAGCCATTTGTGGGTGTATAGTGTTCTCTCACTGTGAATTTTTTGAGAGGCAGTCTCTCTATATAGTTCAGGCATGGACTCCCATTCGTTGCTCTCTCTCATTGTGATATTTGGACTTAAAAAATTTTTTTTGAGGTAAGGTCTCACTCTAGCTCAGGCTGAATGGAATTCACTCTGTAGTTTTAGGCTGTTCTCAAACTCACAGTGATATATATAATGTTTTTTTGAGGTAGGGTCTCGCTCTAGCCCAGGCTGACCTGGAATTCACTATGTAGTTTCAGGGTGGCCTTGAACTCATGCAGTCCTCCTACCTCTGCCTCCTGAATGCTGGGATTAAAAGTGCGCACCACCACGCCCAGCAAAGTATTTTTAAATTATTGTGTTACCTTTATTTTAAGCCTGTGATGTGTCTGTACCCCACTTTAAAATATATATAGTACAGATACGGCTCAAGCAGTGTGGCATCCCTTCCTCCTGGACCCATCTGGAAGGATACAACTTCAGCCACGTGGATTCCCCTCGTTGGAGCTGGCCGTCATCCAGGGATCCAGGTCCTACACCTCAGGCTCTTCCAGCTGGTTCAGAGGCCATGGAGAGCTGCGGGGTGTTCCGTCTCCTCTACTCATTCCTCTGAGTTTAAACAAATCAAAACAAAAAGTATGGCAGTGGTCCACAGTAGCAAAATAGCAGTAAATGGTTAGTGAATAGGTTGGGACAGTAAGCGGAAGCTGACAGGAAGGGGTGGGAGGCAAAAATAAGTGCTAAGTAAGGACACTGTTTTGATAGTTCACAAGTTTCACACTAGGGCACTAGGACTGTTTTATATGTACATTGAGTATAATGATAAAATCTGTATTCTTGAAAGCTAGGGCTGGAGAGATGGCTCAGTGGTTAAGGTGTTTGCCTGCAAATCAGAAGGACTTGAGTTTGATTCCCCAGCACCCACATAAAGTTAGATGCACAAGGCGGTGCATGTGTCTGCAGTTCATTTGCAGTGGCCGGAGGCCCAGTACACCTCTCTCTCTCTCTCTCTCTCTCTCTCTCTCTCTCTCTCTCTCTCTCTCTTTCTCTCTCTGCCTTTCTCTTTCTCTCTCTCTCTTTCTCTCTCTGCCTTTCTCTTTCTCTCTTTCTCTCTCTGCCTTTCTCTCTCACTCTCAAGTAAATAAATAAATAAAATATTTTTTAAAAAAGAAAGTAAATTCTGTGGCAACATGGAAGACAGAATGCAAAGAACTGTTGCCAGGGAGATCAAATGGCTGTTGCAGTAAAAAGGGAGAAGTAAGCCCTGAGACAAGTAGTGGAGTGAGGGGAGAGAGGGGAAAACAGTTTTAACTTTGTGTGTTTTGTGTGCATGTGGTGTGTGTGTGTGCATTCGTGAGTGTGCAGATGGGTGCACCTCAAACACATGCATGCAGAGGGCATAAGAGAACATCAGGTGACTTCCTTTATAGCTCCACAGCTCTATTTCCTTGAGACAGGGTCTATCATTGACCTGGAGCTTGCTGTTTTTCAGCTAGACTGATTGACCTAGTAAGCCCCAGCAATCCTCATGTCTCCACTCTCCCTTAGCACTGAGGTCACAGGCATGCACAACCATGCCTGGATTTCCACGTGAGTGCTGGGAACAGAACCCAGGTCCTCAAGCTTGTGCACTGAGCCAGCTCTCAGCTCTCTCAGAAAGAAATTAGAGGTTGGATATGGAGTGTGAAGAAGGGAGATTAGCCAAAGGTGAATGAAGCTGCTTCTGACCTGGATGGCTAGATTCACACGTCTGAGAATGAAACCTGGGATCAGAGTTTTGCTATATGGTTGAGATAAACTGAATCTGAGGGAGCTGATGAGGAACAGATGTCCAGAAATTAGAAATGTAGCCACGGTACTCAGAACATAAGTAGGGACTTGAAATCTTCTCTATTGGTTCTAGCTGAAGCTATAAGAATAGAACTAAGAAAAGAGAAAAGAACTGAAGACAGAATCCTGGGAGAGAGGAACTGAAAAAAAAAATAAAAAGAGAGATGGAGCTGGGTGAGTAGGGATAGGGGAAAAGCAAAATAGTGTTATTGGGATTAGGAGTTTAGCTCAGTGGTAGAGCTTTTGCCTAGCATGGATAAAGCTTTGGATTTGATTCCCAGCCTTGTCAAAACAACACAACAGAATAGTGTTGGGGCAGCTTAAGAAGAGTGTGTGGGCCACAGTGTCAAATGGTCCAGTGAAGTTACATAGTAATGAGGAATAAAAAGAGGCAATAATAGAATGGACATGGTGACTGGAGAGAACAGTCTAGAATGGATAGGTAAAATCTAGATCTCAATGAGGTCTGAGAAGTGTATGAGAAGGAATGAGATTATGTATCTTAATGAAATTCCAGTTTTATCTCAAATCAATGGGTCATATGAAATAAATTTAGTCTTAATTGGTTAATTGTCTTTCTTTTTGCTCAGTCTTGCTTGTGAAGATGTATTATAATGCAATATTCAAAGCCCTGTATCAAATTTGCAGTCTTGAAAAAAATCTTTCCATCCTATCTGTGGTAATAGTTTGGTGGTCTGATTATATTAAAGCATACTGATATTTTTCACCTTTATTTTCCCCCCTCAGGAGACAATCTTTCCATCTCACATTGGTAATGAGCATGAGTCACTGATGATGGTGAAGAAACTTTTTGCTACTTCTGTCTCATGTATAACATATTTGAGGGGCTTGTTTCCAGAGAGCTCTTATGGAGACCGTTATTTGGATGGTAAAGTTTAATTAAGTGATTGCTTTAGCTTTTGTAACCTTTTTCACTATTTAGCAGGACTCTTTTCCTCTCTCACAGAGTACTTTAATTCTAGCTCACGGGCTTGTTCTTTAAGATCAGTTTCAATCCATTTTGCATTTTAATTTTGCTATGTTTAGTGGTTTTACTTCAGGCAATATACCAAATGAAAAATATCAGTAGGGGTAAGCCTAGCAATTCTGAGCCATCCTTATATAAACAAGGGCAGAATAAAAATTTATTTGAATGCTTAAGAATCACATTATTTTGTGTCTCATTGAATTTATTCTTTGAGGCATATTTTGACCCTGAAGAAGTTCAAGGGAACCAGTTGAGAAACTCTTATATAAATATGCACGAGGGTGAAGCAAACCCATTTGTTGACTAGCATGGGTATTTAGACAACTTACTCTAACCAGTTCTGCTCTTTTTCTCCTCTTGTTTAAAAAACATGTACCTAGGGGTGCTTCAGTTTTTCAAAACCTTACTATTTGTTTAAAAAGCTGGATTCTGAATCTTGTTGATTTGTCATTAAAATGGCAACTATCATTTGGAAAATATAGAGAGACACAGTTTCCTTGTAAGATGCTATTTTCAAAATTAATTTGAGATTTATCACATTCGTATTTAATGATACACCTTGGCCTCATTCCAATTTAATTTTCTTAAGCAATTGACTCTCCAAATGAGCATGGCTGAGAGGCACGCATGCTATGAACACATAGCATGATGCTGGGGATCATGGCAACTGCAGTTGTGCTGTGACTTGATCTGGTTCACGGATATGAATCTGTAATTGTAAGTGAGTTTATATGTAGCATGTAGTTGGAGTTTACCCTCTTGCTTGGAACATGGAATTATAAAAGACATGTTTTGGGGAATTAATCACTTATTGTATGTCAGTCACTACCCTAGGCTTGGGTGTAAAACCATTCCTTACAGATTTATGTTTTGTGACACTTATAGTAGAAGTTATATCTTCCTTCCAATGTTTGTATTAAAGTGATACATCACACAGTGCTCAATATACCTGTCACGCTTCTTTCTAATAATCTCTACTCTGCTAATATCCTTCAATAGCAGGAGATGTGACGTCAATTTTGACATATATTACAATATGATAAAGACTCATAATAAGTCACATACAAAACAGTAATTGATTTCAACCAAAATTTATCAACTTCCTCTTCTCACCTAAGTATTAAAAATTAGATTTGACAAGGAGATAAATATTTGAGAATAATCCATGCATTTAATTTTAAAAAGCTTTCATTGAATGAGAGAAAAAAATACAACACAATGAGATTGGGAAGTATGTTTCCAACCAGTCAGTTGAGATGCTCTCAATGCCCCTTAGGTTTCTCCAAAGTGAAAGGAGCACAGGAGAAACACAAGCCTCAGTGTGCTGCACCATGGGATGTGGAGAGGCTACACTGCCAGTGAACTTGGGCTAAGCTAATCAACATGGGGCTGATGTTTAGTTTTGAAAATATATGTGTAGACATTTAACACATAAGCCATAAAACTTATAAGGTAAGTCATGAAAGAAAATGCCATTAGCATAGACAGTGGTTGTTTCTATTCTATAGACTTGAACTTAAAAATTCTCCGACAAGACAAGAGCTGTTCTGGATCAGTGCATATTATAAAATGGTAAGTAATTCAAATTCCATAAAATTAGAGTAGCATTTTTATCGTGGATGAAATTACCCCTGTTTTAATTTTGTACGATCATTTTCTTAAGCCATTTTCTTTCTTCTTAAAGTAATTTCCTAGAAAATCATAGCAACTATTCAGTATTATTTTAAGATATTAATTTAGCTTTAGAAGATAATGGACTTATAAAAAAGAAAGAATTTTATTCTTTATCATATGCATATCAGTGTACTGACCACTTAGGGAGCCTTCCAAAATGTGATTCTCTACTTCAAATTGTCTGCCTGTTATTTGTAAGGTTCCACACATATTAAATATATTAAAAAGTTGTTGAGAGTTTTAAAAATAATTAAATGTGAATGACAAAATGATTATCAGTTTAATATATTTCAAAGCAAAAAATGTAAAATAATTCTGTACTTGGAAATTTTTTTGGCTTTGCATGTGGCCAAAATTGACAAATATTTATTTCTTGACAGGATTCAAGGTTGTTTTGATGCTTTGGAAAAGAGATATGTAAGAATATTTTTACATCTTCTGGACAGGATCAAAAACTCCTATCTTTAAAAAGTTTAGAATTTTATTTTGTTCTGTTTAGCCGTGTGCTAGTGCCTTTGTTTGCACTCACAACCATTGATTTCATTTTATTTGATGTCTTTGTTGTCCTACTGATGTCTCCTTTACATCCATTTTCCTCTTTTACATACCGAAATCTTTTTGACACAACATTTCCCCTGAAGTCACTGGATTAGATCTGCACCATGTGATACAGGAAGACAAAGACCTGGCACTTAGCATAATGAACATGCTCAAAATAGTGGTAATTCAATCTGCAGATATGAAAGGATAAAAAGATGACACATCAATTTTTATTCTATCTTGTTGGTAACTATGTTTGATTTATAACCTGTTCTCTCAAAGTAGCTAGTATAGTTTGAATTTTTTGACAACCCAGATTAAATTTTAAATGCATCTGATCTTTCATGCTTACTTAGACAGCTATGAAGAGTGTACATAATGAAGGCTCTAGTCCTAGTTGAGGAGATAAAATGCATAGAAATGAAATTTCTGCCATCATTCACCTCTCCTTTCCTATCTGTGTCTTCTCTTTACTTTTCAGTTCACATTTCTTTACAAAATCTTGAGGTGAATAAGCCTTGTATTGGAATATACCCCCCCACATACATACATACATATATATTTCTTCAGTGAACAGTTATTACTCATGTTTTATTCAACACTGATCCACGGGACTAAGGGACAGAGGTAAAGCATATGAGGAAAACAGCTTATAGACCATGGTAGAAGACATATGGCTGATGATGAACAGTTACATCCTGGCACAGCTGTACTTGTGGGTAAATTATTGGTACTACTTTTTTTTTTTTGCGTGTGTGTATGTGTGTTTTTGAGGCAGGGTCTCACTGTAGATCAGCTGACCAGCCTGGATCTCACTCTGTAGTCTCTTGTATTGCTGGTAAATAGCTATGTTTTTGTGCCTATGGAAACCCTCCCCCAACCCAGCTAGAATTTCTTTTGAGATCTCAGACTTCTCCAATGTCTAGTAATTAAAGGTTAATACTTAGTGCAAGAGTTTCTTACAAGAACCTAGCTTCAGAGCTAAGTACCCTTTCTGTTGATCAGTACCTGTGCCTTATTGGACTTTATTGATTTCTTTCATGCCATGTTGATACTTTATGTAAAAATATTAAAGATAGTTTGACTATCACCACTACCACAAGTATTAAGTGACTGCAATACTCATTTAAAAAAGTGGTTCATAGCTGGGTGTGGTGGTGCATGCCTTTAATTCCAGCACTCGAGAGGCAGAGGTAGGAGGGTCAATGTGAGTTCAAGGCCACCCTGAGACTGCATAATGAATTCCAGGTCAGCCGGATTAGAGTGAGACCCTATCTCGAAAAACCAAAAAAAAAAAAAAAAAAAAAAAAAAAGTGGTTCATGCCAAAGGAAAGGTACTGATCCTGTATAGTAGGAAACATAGAAAAGGAGACATTATACCCAGTGAGGGACATAAGGGAAATTATTAAGAGAAAATTTCTTTTTCTTGGCAGAACTAGGGATTGAATGTAGGGCTTCCCACATGCTAGGCAAATGCTCTCTCCCCATCATGTATCCCCAGGCCAAGAGAAAATGAGCTTTGAAAGCTCTGAGTATTTAGGCAGGTTGAGAAGGGAGAAAGTTACCACCAGTATATTAAATAGTGCACATTCATTCTACAACATTCAATTAGCAACACTTCCTGGATGTCATCATTGAAGGAGTACAATACAGTTAAGAGCTGGAGATTTGGAGTCAGTCTGAAGCTCTATTACTTAATATCTTTGTAACTGTGGCAAGTAATCTGCCTCTTACTATCTTAATTTCGCCACATATAAAATGGAAATAATACTACCTGTCTCAGGGTTGTTTGAGAATTGAATGTGTTAATTGATGCAGTGGATCTCAAACTGTAGCTGGCATCTGAATTACCCAGATACAGATAAGATTGCAAGTCCCACCCCCAATTTTCTGATAAGAGAATATATATTTCAAAAAAATTTCAAGTCAAAACCTTGGGGCTGGGGAAACACCTGTCAGTAAAGTGCTTGTTGTGCAAGTGTGAAGACCTGAGTTCAGATTCCTGAAGCTCACATAAATGCTGGATGTGGTGGTACACACCTATAATCCCAGTGCTGGGATACTGGAGACAGAAGATGCCTGAAGCTCAGCAGGCTTGGTGAACTCTGGAGTCAGTGGCTGTCTCAAAAATAAGGTTGAGAACAAGAGAGGGAGACATCCACCATTGATCTCTGGCCTCCACATCACACATACTCCCTAACATGTCATACACATACATGCATGCATGCATACTACACACACCAAAAAGACAAAACTTTAGATGATTTAAACTCATTAAATTTTTTTTTGTTTTTTTGAGGTAGGGTCTCACTCTAGCCCAGGCTGACCTGGAATTCACTATGTAGTCTCAGGGTGGCCTTGAACTCATGGTGATCCTCCTACCTCTGCCTCCTGAGTGCTGAGATTAAAGGCGTGCTCCACCACGCCTGGCCTAAACTCTTTAAATCTTTATTTTGTTTTTGTTGATTTTTAGCATTTGATCTTGTTGGAAGTAGGATATTATTTTAAAAATATCTTTGTGTGTGTGTGTGTGTGCATGTGCACACACGCGTGTGAGTGCACACAAGCACATGGGCACATCCTGCCACTGCAAATGAATACCAGATCCTTGCACCACCCTTTGTGCCTGGCTTTATGTGGGTGCTAGGGAATAGATCCAGGCTAGCCGGCTTTGCAGACAAGTGCCTTCAACTGCTGAGCCATCTCCCCAGACCCCACAAGTAGAATATAATTTCAAAATAGTTCAATGGAAGCCTGAGGCAGGAAGATCATAAGTTCAAGGCCAGCCTGGGATATATAGCCAGACACTATTTAAAAAGAACTAGTGGGCTGGAGAGATGGCTCAGCAGTTAAAGGCACTTGCAAAACCTGATGGCCCAGGTTTTTATTCCCCAGTACCCACATATAGCCAGATATACATGTGTCTGGAGTTCGTTTGCAGTGGCAGGAGGCCCTGGCATATTCATTCTCTCTGTCTTTCACTTGCTCTCTCTCTCTCTCTCTCTCTCTCTCTCTCTCTCTCTGCTTGCAAATAAACAATAAAACATTTTTAAAAGAACTAGTTTTACTGGACATGGTGGCACACGCCTTTACTCCCAGCATTCAGGAGGCAGAAATAGGATCACCAAGAATTCAAAGTCACCCTGAGACTGCATAGTGAATTCCAGGTCATCTTGGGCTCGAGTGAGACCCTACCTCAGAAAACAAACAAACAAAAACAAAAAGAACTAGTTTTATTTAAGCCAAGTATCTAGAGATCTTGGAAGATGTTCAGTTGAAGAAGATGATTATTACTAGTTATGAATATATGGGTGATTTTTACAGTTTTCTTTGTACTTTATATTATTTTTGAATTCGTTAAAATAAGCATGTATAAACCAGGCGTGATAGTGCACACCTTTAATCCCAGCACTCAGGAGGCAGAGGTAGGAGGATTGCTGTGAGTTCAAGGCCACCCTGAGACTACATAGTGAATTCCAGGTCAGCCTGGGCTAGAGTGAGATGCTACCTCAAAAAACCAAAAACCAAAAAAAAAAAAAAAAAGTTCAGAGTTCTTTACATGATCTGTAAGGCCCGAATGATCCATAAATGCCTTTCCAAGTCATTCCTCTCACTCTCATGTTTAAATTACATAAAGATTGTAGAACATATTATTACCTTTTTGTTGTTGTTGTTATTCTGAGGTAGGGTCTCACTCTAGCCCAAACTGACCTGGAACTAGCTCTGTAATCCCAGGCTAGCCTTGAACTCACAACAATCCTCCAAACTCTGCCTCCTGAGTGCTGAGATTACAGGCATGTGTCACCACACCCAGCTAGAATATATAATTTATATTTTGCACATCATATTCCTTTTCCCTGATTAATGTTCTTTTTGACTCCATACACCCATATGCGTTGCCTGTATAAGTCCAATTTATCCTTCTCCAGCCTAAATTATCCCATTTTAGTGTTTTCATGACTCCCATGCTGTTTCTTCATTCATTAACGTGATTGCAATGACAGCTATTTTTTGTTTAATGATCGTCTCCTCTCCTAGTCTGCATGTTTCCTAAGATCAGTGGCCATGTCTATTTTTTGCATGCATTACTGAACTATTAAAGTATAAAAATTAGGGGCGGGAGAGATTGCTGAGTGGTTAAAGAACTTGCCTGCAAAGCCTAAGGACTCATGTTCATTTCCCCAGTACCCACATAAAGCCAGATATACAAAAGTGGAGCATGCATCTGGAGTTAGTTTGCAGTGGCTAGAGGCCCTGATGTGCCCATTCTCTTTCTTCTCTGTCTCTCTCTGCTTGTAAATAAATAAATAAATAAGTAAAATTATATATTTATATATTTTAGAGTTTCACTGTGTGGTCATTAAATCAATTATGCAGTAACTAAAATGGCCACAGGATGTCACTGAAGTTTTAGTCCTTTACTCTGAAATTATGCTGAAATTTCATATTTTAGGTGAAAAAAGATTATAGGCTTGATTACATCTGTGTGTATATATTCTACCATTTGAATCAGAGAGAATATCTTTATAGTTGTGTATTATACAGAGAGGCAAAGGTTTTAAAAGATCCAGCAGACTTTCCATCTAATAGGTTACTTTCAAAAGGAGCACTTTTTGGAGATTCTTGTGGTATATTTAATTTGAGCAATAATTAATGCAGTAATTAATTAATTTGCCTCATAGAATATACTTTTTTTGGTATTTTTCTTCTGTCCTACATACCCATACATATTTACATATTTATGTATGTAAATAGGCACTACTGAAATGATTTTTCTAACCTTCTGAATTATTTTTCTACCCAAATCTTTGGAATCTCTCTGAAATAATATTTTATTGAAAATAATAATATTATTATTTAAAATAACAATATATTCACAGATATATAATAACAACTTTCTTTTCTCTTGAAGTTACACATGGCAGTACTTACAGTAAGTACATACATAAATACTAAGCTTCTATCTATACTTCATTGACTTTTTGGTAAGAGAAGCATTGAAACAGTAATATTCCCCTTCTCTTTCAGAGTATATGACATCTTGGAATTAAAAAAAATAGGATCTAGTGCTTCAGAAATGGCTCAGTGGGCAGAATGCTTACTAAGCAAGCATGAGGGACCTGAGTTTGGACCCTCAGTATGTAAAGATTCTAGGCACTGTGGTATGTGCCTATAATCCCAGCACTGGGGTGGTAGAGACAGGTGGATCCCTAGAACTTGCTAGGCTACCTGGTAAATTCTAGGTTCAGTGAACAACCTTGTCTCAAAAAAAATACAGTGGAGAATGACTGAGGAAGACATTTAATGTTGACCTCTATACATCCACATTGCACCCATTTTGTACCTGCATACACTTGTGCGTACACTTATATAAATGTGCACACACATCTATGCACTTCACACACATGAAAAATAATTAAAAATCACACATAAAAATAATTTAAAGATCTATCTGAAACTCTAATAATACATGAGGAAGCATATTAATATGCCATCTGCTTCATGTATCAGTTCTTAGGATTCCAGTATTTTTTTAAGTTACTTAAAAGATTCAAAATATTTTGTTTTTGAAATTTTGCAGATGTTCTTTTGAAGCTTTGTATACCTACTGAGTATAGCATGGTATATGTGGTCAAGAACAGAAAGAAAATTGAGATGTTACCCTTGGTAGTATGATATACATGCTTTAAATATGTTTAAACCATAACAAATTATTAAGAATTTATATGTAGCTCAGTTACAGTTATTAAAAATAGTTTAAATTTGTTCTAAGGACTTTCCTTATATGCATATAATACTGTTAGTATTTATAGAATGTTCTAAAGACTCTGTTCACAAAACAAGAGCTCATCCTATATTCAGCTTGAAAAATGTCAGCATAGTACCCAGTTACTAGAGCACCATGAGTTGAACTCTTTATATAGAAAGTACACTCCATGAGGAGTAATCTAACATATTTTGGAAATTAAGTTTTGTTTATTTTGCCTTGTACAGCTTTACACAAATCCCAAGCAACCTGAGGTAAGAAGAAACACGTATAGGCAGATGGTATATGTACCTTATATTTAAGTATGTTTATCTGAGTTGAGGCTGCAGATTATGTTACTAGACTACCATATGAATGGGGCAACTCATAGTGAACTTTCAACATATTTTATTATAAGTGTAACCAATCTTTTATTATGAAATTTTTAGAAACTACCTGGGGGTAGTAGGAAAAAGTAAACCAGCATTGAATAGAACTGAGCCTATTTTCTAACCATCCCTAATAAAAGCCACATTTTATCAGTTATCAACTAATTTGAATTCTTTCTTATGGCATTTTGAAAAAAATTGTAATATGACATTGTTTTAAACTTGTTTTGCCTAAATTCTCCCCTTGTGGTATGTTCACAAAGTTCTCAGTGCTTCACCTCTTCATTCATCTCTGTAGCTTTCTTCCCTTTGCTGAAGGAGCCCTATTCCTCCTCAAGGCCAGCTTCTAGCCAGCTCTTATGGAAAGCCTGCTTGGCTAGTCTATCTCTACTTTTTCCTTTTCTAAATTTTGTTTCCAGCAGGACCCCACAATTTAGCACTCTTTATTGAGTTATATAAATTACATCCCCAAGTAGATGGTGAGTTCTTGAGAGTCTTGTCTGTGACCTTCTGGAACGAGACCCATGAGTAGTTCCTTGTGCCACTTCAAATGGTTCTGTGGCTCTGACAGAATTAGAGAGAGAAGCCATCTGTTTTCTCTTTGTTTCTTTTTTCTTCACCCTAGCTCTCTTTGCACTCTCCTTTCTTTCTTTAAACCAATAGGTTTAGTTGAATTGGTGATGTTCAAGATTAAATTAAGTGGTCTTTTTTCAGACCTTAATATCCTTTCTTTGTAAGACTACAAATAACTGGGTAAAGCATGCAGGAGGGGAAATTTGTTGCAAACAGATGAGTAGCAATTCCTCAATTCTCAAACTCTTAACTTGTTCTCTCTTCCTTCTATCCCTTCTATACTCTCTCCCCCATGTAGCTGAGGATGACCTTGAACTTCTTGCCTCCACCTCCCAAGTGCTAGGATTACAGGCATGTGCTACAGTGTCTCGTTTATGCAGTGCTAGGGATCAAAACACAGGACTTTGTGCATTCTAGGCAAGCATTCTACCAACTGAGTATATCCCCAGCCTTATTTTTGTCTCTTGTTTGGTTTCAAGTTTTTGAAGCTGAAAGTTTCTAAATTGTTAATAAATTGGTCTGTTCCTTAGTACAGTGCTTAACATCTTTTTATATGCATGTAAAAATTTTGAGCTTAAAAACAGTTGTTTTTGAGGGTAGTGAATTATGCTTGACTACAGAAAAATATTTCAAGTGGGAATAAAACTGTTGAATTAATTTTGATTCTGGGGCTGAAGAGATGGCTCAGTAGTTAAGGCACTTGCCTGTAAGCCTAAGGACCCGGGTTCAAGTTTCCAGTACCCATGTAAAGCCAGATGCATGAGGTGGCACATGTATCTCGAGTTCCTTTGCAGTGGCTGGAGGACCTGGAGCATCCATTCTCTCTCTCTTCCTCTCTCTCTCCAGCTACCTCTCTGTCTCATAAATAAATAATATTTAATTTTGATGCTGGGATATATAATAATGAGATTATGGAACAAGAGTTTATTATATGGTAATTTCCATATTATCATTTATGACCAAGAAAAAAATTTTAATACCTACAGATTATTCTCTATAGTAATAAGCTCTAACTGCTAAGTGTTCATGGTACATTTCTGATTACTAAAAAATAGATGACATATTTTAGAATATTCAAAACTCAGAAGAACAATAAAATTTCAATTACAGTATAATTACTACAACAGTTTAGCAATGTTCATAGTGCCTAAAAGCACCACAGGGTCCACTGTTTCGTGGCTACTGCTACCATCAAGTCACAGATACAACTGTCAAGCTCCCTGATCTCATTCTTTTAAATACTCACAAAACAGCATTCTCATATAAACATAGTCTCTGGCACTTATCTGATACTGTGCCAAATTCTTGAGTCATATCCCTGGAAGTATATCCTTCCCTAAACAAAATTGCACAAACAATAACAATGTTAATATTTACCTGGAACAAAAATAAACTTTATAGATGGGTTAAAATTGCAGCACTTTTGTGAAGAGTATATTATGGTACCACAGTAGTTAAGAACCCTGGCTTAGGGCTGGAGGGATGACTTAGTGGTTAAAGGCACTTGTAAAACTTACTGGCCCAGGTTAGGTTCCCCAGTACCCACGTCAAGCCAGATGTACAAAGTGGTGCATGTGTTCAGAATTTGTGGCAGGAGGCCCTGTCATGCTAATTCTCTCTTTATCTCTCAAGAACCCTGGCTTAAAGTGTGCTTCACCAACCAGTTCAGAAGCCAACAGTCAGGAGCAGTAGGGAAATTGTGGCACATTTGCACTTGTAGCATTTTTATGGTTGCTACAGCTTTTGGAAGAGATGAACTGACTAAAGTAATGAAGTGACAGATAGCTTTTCTCTAGGCACACAATATGTAATGTGGATGGGTATTAATAAGACATGTAAACCAATCGAAGCTTAGTTTGTAATTATTATAGGCACCATGAGAACACAAGTCATACTGTTTGCCTAGTCCTTTGTGCCTATTGGAGGTGGTTAATACCCAAATTTAATTTTAGCCTGTTTCAAGAATCTCTGTTTCTACCCACAATATGTGCTTATAAACTGTTAATAAAGAAAGGAGAGTAAGTCTTTAAGGGGCCAGGCATAGTGGCACATACCTCTAATCCCAGCACTCAGGAGGATAAGGCAGGAAGAGTGTGAGCTCCAGGCCATCTAGGCTATATATCAAGACTCTGTCTAAAACAAGCAAACAAGCAAAAAACCAGGGTGATGGAGAGATTATTCAGTGGTTAAGGCGCTTGCCTGAAAAACCTAACGACCTGGTTTCAATTTTCCAGTACGAATGTAAAGCCAGATGCACAAAGTAGCTCATGCATCTAGAGTTCATTTGCAGTGGCTAGAGGCCCTGGCACACCCATTCTCTCTCTGTCTCTTTTCTCTCTCTGTTTTCAAATAAAAAAACCCAAATTCTTTTAAGATGAAGTTCTAATTGATTATGAGTTCCTTTTATGTGCTTAACACTGTTCAACTCTTAACAACACAGGAGTTAATGTGATAGATCTCTAGAGGCTTACACTCCCCCCTCCCCCCCAAAAAAGTAGGGTCTCATCCTAATTCAGTCTGACCTGGCTGGCTTCAAACTCACATTAATCCTTCTACCTCTGCCTTCTGCATGCTGAGATTAAAGGGATGGGCCACTATGCCCAGCTAGAGGATTACATTCTTACAAGAAAAGTTAAATAAGTAAATAGAAATTAGCAAAAACAATAGTTTTATGCAGTCATTATGCTATGAAGAAAATTTGAAAGGTGTGCTGGATAGAGTAAGGAAGGAAAGGTTGGGTGACTGTGTTAGGTTGATGGCCCACAGAAAGCTTCCCTGTGGGACCACTATTGAGCTGATACAGAATGACCAAGAGTCAGCCTTTGCAAGTCTGTGAACACGTACCAGACAGAATAACACTGTAATAAACATTATAGGTGCTGGAGTCAGGTCTTTGCTCTACCACCTCCTAGCTTCATCAATGGTGAGGATAATTTCTACTTAGAAAGTGTTGGCTACATAAGAATTAACTGAATTAGAATTAGAGTAGTATCCAAATATTACTATTTGGAGACAGGAGACTGCATGATCCAGAGTATAGTTGAACAGAGACCCTAAGACAGGAAGGACCTTGGGTGTTTATACACAGAAAAAGTGCTCTGAATCTGACAGAGTGAATGAGAGGGAACGTGACAGGAGCAGTGGGCAGGGGACAGATGAAGAGGGCCTCATGGGTTTTATTGTAAGATTAATGGGAAGCGAGTGAGGAAGAGGAGCTAAGCCAAGTGACATGGCCTATTTATCAAGCCCCCTTTTATTATTTATTTTTAACCTTTTTATAGATAGCGTCCATAACCATAGACCATAATCCATTATGATTCCCTCCCCAGCCTCCCTCATATCTCTTCCCCCTCTTAATGAGTCTCTGTTTTGTTTTGGTATCATCATCTTTCCCTCCCCCTTTGTGTAGGTATTATCAGGCACTGCGAAGTCATGACTATCAAGGCTGTGTTGTATCTGGAAGTTTGCGTTGTGAGAAGTCCTCCCCTTCCTTTGGCAATCTAGCCCCGTTTACTTCAGGCTGGAGATGGGGATCTCACTAAGTTGTTAAGGCTGGCTTCAAATTAGTGAGCTTCCTATCTCAGCCTCTCAAATGACTGGGATTGATTGCAAGCATGTGTCTCCATACCTGGACTATTTATATTTTTAGAAACTGTGGCTATTGAACAGAGAATGAATATCACATGGACTTTGATTCACTTTGAAGATAGATCTGAACAGTCTTACCAGTGGAATACGGAGCGAGAAGGAAAGACTGAATGTGTTATGTTGCTTTGGTCTATGTGAATATGCTCAACAGAGTTAATAGAAACCATCAGTGAGCACATTAAAGGCTCATCTTTGTTAGGCAACACACATTGCAAAGTTGGAGAACGCAACATGAATTATAAGGAAGATATTAGTGCTTCTACAATTATGCCTTCTTTTATAAACCAGTTATTTGAATTATTTGAAGTTACTGAGGATTAGCATTTTCTTTTTCTTTTTTGGTTTTTCGAGGTTTTAATCCTGAGTGCTGGGATTAAAGGCGTGCGCCACCACGCCCTGCGAGGATTAGCATTTTCTGTTAAACAATTATAAATGTCTTTTATTAGTTGGCTTAGGGGTCAAATAAAGTGTCAGTAAAATTATCAACTACTAAAAGATCTCTGTTACTTAAAAAATAAAGGCTGACAGCATCAAGAAGCTAGAGTTGACTGAGAAACATGGGCAGGCAGGAAGAATAGGCATTGTTAGTTTGACAGGACAGAATCACACCCAGCATTAGTGAGAGAGGACACTGTGTATCTAGCCCATCAGGAGAGAACCTGTTGCTGTTAGGCACCTGCAATCACTTCTAATCTCACCCATCTCTCCTATTGTATTCACAAAGCAGCCTTCTCAACTTGGTCTGATTTTTCAAGTAGGCTGGCCAGGTATAAAAAAGTAAATTTCCCTTTAAAATTAGCTTATTACAAATCAGTCTGCTTAGAGTGAGGCAGCATGACCAGATCCTCATCACTTGTGATTAAGTTGTAAAGGTGCAAGATCAGTAGGCTGGGAGCCCAAATCTTAGAACATAGTAACAGGGAACACTGAAACTCCTGGTCAGTCTAACATCATCTCCACATTTTCAAGATTTAATACAGCTGGTCATGGTGACACATGTCTTTTGTTTTGTTTTGTTTTGTTTTTCGAGGTAGGGTCTCGCTCTAGTCCAGGCTGACCTGGAATTCACTATGTAGTCTCAGGGTGGCCTTGAACTCAAGGCGATCCTTCTACCTCTGCCTCCCAAGTGCTGGGATTAAAGGCGCGCACCACCACGCCCGGCTGTGACACATGTCTTTAATCCCAGCTCTTTATACAATTGTCCACAGAACTCAAGAAGATACTAAAGACAGATAAAAAGTATGAGTTTAAGCCGGGCATGGTGGCACATGCCTTTAGTCCCAGCACTCAGGAGGCAGAAGTAGGAGGATCGCTGTGAGTTCAAGGCCACCCTGAGACTACATAGTGAATTCTAGGTCAGCCTGTGTTAGAGCAAGGCCCTACCTCGAAAAACAATAGCAAAAAATCAAACACCAACAACAATAACAACAACAAAAAAGAAGACTGAACCAGATGAGTGAGGGACATATTATTTTTATTTTTTTAACATCTTCATTGTCAATAATTAGATACATGGGACATATTTTATGTACTGATTTAAACTCATATTTTTTTTTGTTGTTGTTTGAGGTAGGGTCTCATTCTAGCCCAGGCTGACCTGGAATTCACTATGTAGTCTTAGGGTGGCCTCAAACTCACAGAAGTCCTCCTACCTCTGCCTCCTGAGTGCTGGGACTAAAGGCATGTGCCACCATGCCCGGCTTAAACTCATACTTTTTATCTGTCTTTAGTATCTTCTTGAGCTCTGTGGACAATTGTATAATGTATCTGGGTCAAACATGGACTTCAAATAGTAGAGAACCATTTTATTTTCAATGAAATGTGTCTCTCATAAGAAAATTTACCTTTATTTCTAGTTTTCTTACCAACGAGGAGAGCAGATAGCAGTAGTGTCTGGTTTTTAGTGCAGGATTGAAAAACAAGATTTGATGCCATAGATCGGAGTTCCTTTTCCAATTGTTCTGATTGCTGCTACCACTCAAGTCTGTCGTTCACTCTCAGCCACTCTGTTTTCCATGTCTCCCCTCTGTATTCTTGAGGTAGCCAAGTCAAGCTTTAAAAAACTGCAAATTGTGGGGCTGGAGAGCTAGCTCACAGATAAGGCGTTTGCCTGCAAAGCAGAAGGACCTGAGTTTGATTTCCTAGGACCCACATAAAGCCAGATGCATAAAGTGGAGCATGTGTCTGGAGTTTGTTTGCAGTGGCTGGAGGTCCTGGTGCACCCATCTTCTCTTTCCCAATCCAGAAGCTTTGCATTGTTGCTCCCTCTGTGGGAGGTACTAAATACCCGGGTTTGCATGTGATTGAATCCTGGGGCTCAGTAAAATGCCTTCTTTGACTCCTAAAAATCCAATCAGCCCCGCTCCCCTTTATGTATATCTTTGTTTTTGTTTTAAAAAAAATTACACACACACACACACACACACACACAAAACGTTATTCTCTTTTCTCCCTCCTCCCTGCTCCTGTTTCCTCAGTGGGGTTATGGCCTTCACTGTGGGGTCATGAAGGCCTCAGTCAGTCCCTGTGGGGCAGCCAGGGGATCTTGCCTCAGGGTATTCCTACCCACTCAGTGGCTCTTACAGTCTTTCCACCCCCCTCTTCTGAAATGTTCCCTGAGCCATGGCAGGCCTGTTGAGTTCTCTGGAGCCTCTGGATTTCTGCTTTGATGGGTTTTGATTGATCACCCTGTCTGTCACCATCACCCTGGAGCTGGTTGTCAGGCTAGCAGTGAGAGCAGTATTCACGTTGCTGCTTCCTCTGCAAAGTCT
>PVHP010025911.1:0-24950 GCA_004024765.1 Zapus hudsonius | reverse complement strand
CCCACTAAATGTTGTAACTCATTATGGACAATAAATTTAAAAAAAAACCAATAAAAAAACAAAAACAAAAAAAAATGTTCATGGGGGCTGAAGAGATGACTCAGTTCAAGGCCTGATGGCCTGGGGGTTCGAATCCCCAGTACCTGCATAAAACTAGATGCACAGAGTGGTGCATGTGTACAGAGTTCATTTGCAGTGGCCAGAGGTACTGGTGTGCCCATCTCATTTGTTTCCCCCCTTGCAAATAAATAATAAATAAAAATATTTTTTAAGGGCTGGAGGGATGGCTTAGCGGTTAAGGCACTTATCTCCAGTGCCTAAGGCCCCCGGTTCAATTCCCCAGGACCCACATAAGCCAGACCCACAAGGTGGTGGCTCTGGTTCTCTCTCTCTCTCTCTCTCTCTCTCTCTCTCTCTCTCTCTCTCTCTCTCTCTCTCTCTCTCTCTCTCTCTTCTTGAAAAAATGAATAAATAAAATTTAAGAAAAAAATATTTTTTAAAACGTTCATGGGCTGGGGGTGATGACTTAGTGGATCAAATGCTTGCTGTGAAAGCATGAGACCTGGAGCTTGGATCTCCAGCACCCACACTGATTCTGGGTGGGCATGGTGGCCACTTGTAATCCCTGTGTGTGGGAGGGGAGACGTACATATTAACCAAATCAGTGAGCTCTGGACTCAAGTGAGAGACCCTGCCTCAGTAAAATAGAGTGTGAATAAGGAAGATACTGGCGTTAACCTCCAGCCTCCACATGCACACACAGTGCAACTCACCCACAGACATGCACCCACATGCATACACACATGCACAACACACATGCAAAAATACATTCATCATTACTATGTCATAGGTCTACTGCTCACTGTTTAAGTCCTCATCTAGACTAGAAGATCCACATGGGATGTGCTCAATAAATGTGTCTGAATTAGAGGGAAATGTCCAAAGAAGAAAGGAAGATCAAAAATTTAAAACAAACCTATAAACATCCAATGTCTAAAAAGGGCCTTGAGATTTCCAATGGCAGAATTTAGGTGTTATATCGCATTTTCTTCTTTTAATAATGCTGGTGGTGTGTTGAAGAGAAGCAACACAGAAGTAGGAGTGACAGTGAGGGGAGGTGCTGTGAGCCATCACCCCCTCCCAAGGCAGGCCACCAAAAGTAGGATTTCTCTTCTCTCAGGCAGGTTATAAAATGCTTTCCCTGACTTTTTGCCTTAAAGGGGGCCATAAAATTTTTTCTAACTTACCCTTGTGTTCCAGTAGTCATAAGACCCTCATTCCAGAGGAGCCCCACCTCATACCCTGGAGGGAGGAATGCTGCACAGACAGGCCTTGCAGGATTCTGCATGCAGCCTGTTAGCATTGGACATGCAATGGGCTTCCAGATAGTGGAGGTTTTTGGAGAGTGGTACCAAGTTCCTTCTCCCTCACCTCACCCTATGCATCTCTCATCTGCATCCTTTGTGACATCCTTTCTAATCAGCTAATAAATGTCACTGCTGCCCTGTGTTTCATAAGCTGCTCTAGTGAATTTATAGAACCTAAAGAGAGGGTGGTAGGAACTCCAATCTAGAGCCATCAGGGCAGAAACACAGGTCTGGTGACTTTCATCTAAAGTGGGGAGCAGTCCTGTAAGACAATAGCTCTATGTGGATGTCCGAACTAAGCCGAGTAGAGGCTAATTGCCATATCAATGCAGAATTGCTTGCTAGCTGGTGAGAGAACGTGAGCCTGAGTCAGCCATCATCACAGATGCCCTTAAAACCTCCCTTTTTTTTCTGGGAGCTAGAGATGACTGAGAATGGCTGACCTCCATTAAAATTCACAAGGGGGTTGGAGCAATGGCTCAGTAGTTAAAGAAGGGTACTTGGTTGCAAAGCCTGACTGAGGGAGAAATAACCAGGTGGCTTTATTTTTAGGTAGCTAGTTAAGGGAGTACCCAAAGAGAATTCAGGTTCTGATCCAGTCCAGTCTCATTCCTCAGCAACAGAGCCTTCTACTCAAGTGTGCTGGTATCTTTTGGGGCCAGTCCCCTGACCTCAAACCAATCAGCTCTCTCTCAGGCTCACTTGAGCCTGAGAGTAAAACCCACCCCCAATAAGCTATAAGGGGGCCTTACCAGGTGGGCAAAGCCTCCTTCATGGCTCTTCATTTTGCCTCGCCTGAATCTCAGGGTCCCTGTACCACTAAGGCCTCCCCACAATCCAGCAGCCAGGACTCTCCAAGGTGCTGGAAAGGGGGGGGGCAAGGTAGTTAGATTTCTCATTTATTATTCTGTTATTTCCTCTTAGCTTTCCTTTCAAACTCTGGCCCTTCGCAATTTCCCTGGAAAGCCCCTTCAGGTTTTCCCTCCACATCATGCTCAGCATTCTACCTGGGCTCCCATCTCCTGCCTCCATGTGATCTATATCATCATCCTAGCCCCCTCCCTGGATTCATAAACTCTCCTAAATAAATGTAATGATTTATAATCTATCCTTCCCAGTCTATTTCTATTTTTGTTGTTGTTAAAAATAGACAAGATCCCAAAAGTGGTGTTTCATAGCTTTTCCTGACTTTCGAAACCCCGTATCATGATGGCCTGGGTTTGATTCCCCAGTGCCCACGTTAAACCAAATGCACAAAGTGGTGCATGCATCTGGAATTCATTTGATGCAGCAGGAGGCCCTGGCAACAATTCTCTCTCTTTTTTTCTCTTTCTTTTTCTCTCCCAAGTAAATAAAGATTTAAAAATAAAATAAAATTCTCAAGGGGCTTCTGGCTTTGCTAGAATTAATAACTGATGTCATTTCTTTCCAATGACCATGTCCACTGTCCAGATCAAGATAATGGTACCAGAGGCTGTGTCATTATTTTGAAGGTGGATCTCTGTCTTGTAATCAATGCTAATAAGGCCAACTTTCCTGAGAACTGCTTCATCCAGGCCACCCTGAGCCCTGATAGTTCTCCATACTTCACAGCAGATTTCATCCACAGCTCTCAATCCATACTCACGTCTGCAAGATTCAGTCTCTTTTCCTGCCTTATCCTGGGTCCGTTAGTAACTTTTCCTCTCTGGGCCTGTCCTCTTCTTCACTCCATGAAGATTGGGCATTGCACACATACTTCTTTTTCTAGGTAAGATGGATGAAGTTTCTGTCTATGAAATTACAACCACATTGCTAAGTCTCCCAGGAAGAGTTAGAAGGAAGTAGTAGTAAGCAAAGGTCATTTTGCCAACTCCTTAATCTCTTAGCCACCCCTGTAGGCATGGAATAGGACTCTGTAGATTTCATGGGAGCACCTATCCCCAGACTCCAAGTCCTTGGGACCCCTTGCCATTGCTCCCTTGTGTGATGACCAGTGCTGGCATCAGACCCATTTTCCTATGCTCATTACTATCACTAATGAGTTATTTTGACCACAAACAAATCATTTGAACTTTCAGAGCCTTAGTCTCTAAATCTAAAAATGAAGGGATAAAACCTTCTAAAGTCTCTTTTTCTATAAAACTCCAAGATTCTATTTTCACCTGCCTCCTTCCTCCTTAGATTTAAAATAATGACAAAAGCATCTGAAAGACTCTTTTCCTAAACTTTTTGCAAGCCAGATGTCCCTGGCAATGAAGTAGAGGAAAAAAACAGTTTTTAAATACCCTGACATTTTTGTCTTTTAAAGTGAGCTATCCTCTGGCTCTTTCCATCCTTTCTCTCACTGCTGCTTCCTTATAAATCCTTAAAGTAAACTCTTCATCTTTCTGGTTTATCAGGATCTACTCCATACTGTCACTGCTCTTTCTGAATTATTTTGCTTATATGATCTGCTCCAGCATTTTTATTCTGGCAGCTCTGCGCATCAGCAGTGTTTTGTTCCTGCTTCCCAGGGAAGTTGGTTACATGCTCTGGGGTGAAGGCTGTAGGAGCCAACACAATTCTGGTCTGAGTTTTCAGAAAGTGATGGGTATGCAATGACATAGGTGAAACTTGGGAAAAGAAAGACAAGGGGGAAAAGGGGAAAAGAGAAAGAGCACAGACATAATTTGCTTTGAAAGGTTTGGGAGAAGTCCTGGTGGCAGCTCATCAAGAATGTTCAATTAAATGACTTGCAGAGCTTGTATGAGAAGTCACAGTAGAGTGAGAAGCAGAGCTGAGATAATTCTCTGGTACCAGTTCCCTCTGTGCAGCCTTCTGCAGAGCAGGAACACTTGGCAGTCCCTGTACTGGGCCTCCACCCAGTCCTCAGAAGACAGGATCTTTCTAAAGGTCCCTAATGCCTATAAGGAAGATCAAATCTTTCCAGTGCTGACCTGGGAATCAAAGTACCACTGCCACTCATAAATCAGTGATTTGCTGAGGGAAGAGCAGTTTGTTAGCAAACCCTTCAAATGAATCCATATGTAGATTTATAACCTCTAAAGTTATCAGCAGATTCCAAATAGCTGTAGGCTCCAAGATATAATCGAATGAATTTCAGCTAAGATAATAAGTCCCCTAAGGAATTTTCTCTATTATAACACATACATACACACCCCATTTGTATGTGCAAACATATATCCTGCTACAACTCTGCAACTTTCTTTTTAAGCCATACTATGATTACAAGTCGTTATCATTTGGCTATCAGGTGTCCTGGCAAAAGGCTCATGAGTTGGAGGCTTAACTCCCAATACAGTAGTCTTCAGAGCTTGACTTGGAATGTAATCAGAGCGTGGGGATTGTAACTTTAACAATGGAGTAATCCCTTGATGGACAGAACATGGTGGCATTATTAAGAGAAGATGGGAAATAAGAGGTGAGGACTGTTTGGAAGAAATAAATCATTGAGGGCACATCCTGGAATGTTATACTTTGTCTCTCGCCCCTTCCCGTCTCTTTGTTCCCTCTGCCACTCTCTCATTCCAAGGTGGTTCTGCCTGCCATGAGCCTAAAATAAGTGGAGCCAGGCAACCATGGACAGACAGCTCTGAAAACATGAGCTGCTCCCCCCAAATTTTTCTTTCCTTATATTGTTCATGTCAGATATTTTGTCACAGTGCCATAAAGTCTTACACAAAAACCAATGCAATGTGTTAAAATATAACATATTAAGGGGCTGGAGAGATGATGTCTCAGTGGTTAAAGGCACTTGCTTTCAAAACCTGATGGTCCAGGTTTGATTCCCCAGTATCTACATAAAGCCAGGTGCACAAAGGGGTGCATGCATTTGGAGTTCATTTGCAATGGCAGGAGGCCTGACCCACCCATTCTCTTTCAATAAATAAATAAAAATTTTTAAAATATATATGGCATACTCACCCACCATGACCCAGGGAACTGAGTGGAAGAGGTGGCGGAAAGATTGTAAGAGTCATGGTGGGGGAGAATATGAAGAGACATTCCCCCCCTCAGTAACAACATGCAAAGGGGGCGGAATCTGGTTAACTCCTAGGCTGTTCACAACCCCCCTACCCCATAGACTGATACAGACTGCTCACGGAGGATATCCAACTGACCAGGGACAGGGAAGAGGGAAACAGGGGAAGTGGAGACATCAACACATTATTCCCTTATTAAGTGTATCTAATTATGGATAATAAAAAAGAAATAAAAATATATATGGCATATTGAAATTTAGATATGCACAGAAGTACAAAGAAAATCTAATTCGGGCAATAACAAAACAGACCCTTTGATGAGTATCTAGTTAGTCTCAAAGCAGTAACTAATTGTACATGGTGTGCATGTGTGTATATGTATGACCATATGTGTGTTGGTATAGGTGAGTGTGCACAGTAGAGGCCAGATATATCAGGTGTCTTCCTGCATCGCTCTCCAACTTAATTTTTCTAAAAAATATTTTATTTATTTGCAGAGAGAGATAGAGAGAATGGACATGCCAGGGCCTCCAGCTGCTGCAAATGAACCCCAGATACATGTGCCAATATGTATCTGGTTTTATGTGGGCACTGGGGAATCCAACCAGGATCCTTAGGTTTTGCAGGCAAGTACCTTAACTGCTGAGCCATCTCTCTAGCTCTCCACCTTAATTCTTTGAGATAGAATCTCTCACTGAAACCATGAGCTCAGCAATTCAGTTAGATTACCTAGCCTGCAAATCCCAGGGGATCCTCCTGTCTCTGAATCCCCAGCACTGGAATTACAGTCACCTGTCACCATGCCCAGCTTTTATGTGGGTGCAGGGGATCTGAACTCATGTCCTCATGCTTTTGTGACAAGCACTTTACTGACTCAGCCATTTCCTCGACACAGTAACTTCTCATTAGCATGCAGAAATTACAATGTTAATAAACATGTGAATACTTACCCAAACATCTGTAGATATTGACTCAAAGCGTGACTTTCTTATGTGGGATTGTGGGGAGAAGACATGGAGTCTGGGATAGAAGGAAAATCTGTGGTCCCTTTCCTTTCACTTAGAGAACTCAGTAATGTGTCTATAGGATTCCTTCCCATAAAATTCACTGCGTTCTCTTGAGTTTAAAGGTAGTAACTACTCATCTCTTTTCACTTTTCGTCTTCAGGCTAAACCAGTGTTCAACTTGGCAGTAATTCTTGTCTAGAAATTAGATACACAATCATTGCTCCTGTTGTTCTCCAACACATAGTTCACCCATCCTGGGCCCTCCCTTCTTTCAGACCCCTTCCAGCCTAAGACCAGAGGTGCTTCTTCGGGATGACCCTTCACACACTTTTTCTAGCATCACAAACACAAAGGAACATAGTGCAAGCAGAAAGCTTGGAGAAGGGTCAAGAAATGCCTAGGGAGAGAAGAGATGAAAATTGGAAGGATGCATTAGCAAAACAAGACATCAGGTCCATCTGGAAAATATTTTAACAAAATAAAAGCCCTTTTCTACTATGAGCGGCAGATTAACATAATATAAAATTCCTTGAACAGCAAAACTCTATGACAAATTAAAGAAAGCAAAACACATCAAAAGAAGTACTCCTTCGAGGGATGTCCAGCCACCACTCAGCTAGAAGCCTCTTCCTGGAGCTCAAGGAAAGAGGCCATGCTACTGCGGGTGCCTTTTGGGTGTTTCTACCAGGCACTGGTGTCAAGGGCTTCCATCTGCCCCACCCACACCCAGTGAAGGATGTACTGCTAGGAAAGGGCTGCAGAAAAGAAACCCTCCCTCATGGTCAGCTTCTCCATTTTCTTGCACAACAAGATAGTCAAAAACGAAAGATATGTTGCAATCTGAGGACATAACTAACAATGATTTTTCACTTTCATCACTGTCCTGGTTATTTTGCATTACTGGAATGTAAACAACATGTGAGTACACTAACCCTTCACCTTTTATTTTATTTTTTCCAGTACAGACACTTGTTAGAACCCTCAGGCTGGAATGAGGAAGAGACAAACAGAAGCTCTGCTCTCTCTCCTCACCTCCCTGCCTCAATTAACACAGCCGAAGCAGCAATCTGACATGCTTTGCTATTGTTTCTTCTGCTTGTTTTTTGGTTTTGAGACAGGGTCTCATACTTGCCATGTAGCTGAGGTTGACCTTGAACCTCTGACCCTCCTGCCTCCACTCTCTGTGTGCTGGGATTATTATAGATATGTGTCACCAAAGCTGGTTCATGCAGTGCTAGAGATTGAATCCAGAACTTCAGACAAACTAGGCAAGCACTCTACCAACTGAGCTCTACGCCCAGGCCCTTGCCTGTTTTTCAAAATATCTAGAAAAAAAAAAAAAACTCACCAACCTCCCAGGCTAAATAATCTGTTTTAGTATTCAACAGTTGAAGAATGAAGTAATTTCCTTCTTTTAATTCAGACTTAAGACATTTTCCTAGCTCATTACAGGTCTGGAGGCAGCCATTCACTGTGTCAGAACTTTTATTGACTTCCTGCTCTTCATGAAACTGCCCCTCACTGGCCACAGAATGAATGATCCTGGGCTTGTTAGATGCTTCTGAGCACTTCTTTCCCAAGCCTTCGCCCATCCTTCAGACATTCTGGTAGACTCTTTAATCGTCCTTATAGCCAGAAGTAGAGGACTGAGGACAGAGAAACTTTGCTTAACTTTAGCTGCAAGCAAAGCTGGCTTCTTAAACAGAGGACTTCCTTATGTCACACTGAAGCTCTCCTACCCCTTCCTCTCTACTCCGAGTTTGTGCTAATAAAAGAGAAAGAAAGGAAAGGAAAGAGAGAGAGTAATGAAGAGATGGAAGGAGGGAGGGAGAGAAGGAGGGAAAGAGGAGAGAAAATGAAAAAACAAAAAACAAAAATTCAAGGCCCAAGAAGTTATTTTATCATAATATACAAACTAAGCAAACTTTTATGAGGTAAAAAAATACATAAAAACAAACTTCTGCATGCAGACTTGAGCATGCTTTTACACACACAGTTTCTGCATCTCTAACGCCCTGCAGTACCCTACTCTTTGCAAACACAAGTTATTTGTCCTGTTTCAGATTTGTGCTAATAAGTAAAAATGAGAGAGAGAGGCTTAGCTGCATTCCACGAAATAAGTTATTTATTTATTTTTATTTTTGGTTTTTCGAGGTAGGGTCTCACTCTAGTCCAGGCTGATCTGGAATTCACTATGTTGTCCTAGGGTGGCCTTGAACTCAACAATCCTTCTACCTCTGCCTCCCGAGTGCTGGGATTAAAGGTGTGCACCACCATGCCCGGCACGAAATAAGTTATTTAATAAACATCTGAAGTTTTGTTTTTTAAGGCACAGAAGTTCTAAACAAGGAAGCAAGCGATTCTGAGAATTTCATTTTCACCATAATGGCACAATGTTTGTTCCTCTAACAATATGCGGTTACAGGCTCTATACTGGCTCTGACATTCAAAGCCAGAGCAGTTTCTTTTCATTACAGAAATAGTTAAAGACAGTTTGAGGAAAGGCAATATGTTAGGCATTTTAAAGCAGCTAGGAAAGGTTTGTCAAGGGGAAAATGCACTAACCTGTGCTGTTTGAATCCAGTGAAAATGACCAGTGCTCCAGTCCCCTGCTATCTGCTGGCTGGCTTCCTCTAAAAGCTGCATGTGACATTGAACTTCCTCACTGCACCTTCTTCCCTGCCTCTCTAATGGCTCAGAGGCATGTGATAAAATCAGCCAGCTGCTTTTTCACACAGAGTAACCCTGTGCCTGTAGAAATGGTTAAGTCCCCACAGGGGCTTCCTGGCTTCTTTGTGGTGTTCACAGGGAGAGAGAAAGAGGAAAGAAGTCTGGGGGTGCACTTTCTGGAGCCCTGACCCTTCTACTCCATTCTGAGGGAGTGGGAGAGAAGGAGAGAAAAACCCCAATCTAAGCCCCAGGGTCTCCAGCCTGGGGTTGGGGTTCTACAGCTGAGAAAAGGCAGACAGCTACACTGAACCTAGGGCTTAGGTTCTTTCCTGTCATCAGGGCCACCCCTGGTACTTCTGCATACACACACCCCACCCCACCCACAATGACTGTTAAGAAAGAGCCCTTGATGGTGCTCTTTCCTCCCAGGCTGTCCCCACACTCCTCTCTGGGGGACATCACACCTCCAATGACACACCATCCTGCAGTAACAAGGCCACTCACCTGAACTTCTAGGGATGGTCTCAAATTCACATGCAGCCTACTTAGTAATTCTGTCAGACAGTATGGCCTAATTCTGGGTTTAGAAAACAAAGCCACTGTATTGTCAGCCTCCCTGGGCTAAGTAACCTTGATGTTAGCCTGGCAGGAAAGCCAGAGAGAATGGCTAGCTGTGTCCCTCTCTGTCCTGGGCAGGGATGAAGGCTAGAAAAGAAGCCCAAGGGCACCTTTTCTAGCTTTTGGTTCAGGGCTTTTCCCTTTCCTTTTATAATCCCCAGGCTCTCAGAAGGGTCCAAACACACTGGAACTTGTGGATGTAGGAGCAAAACCATGCCTTGGACCAAAGGGCATGTTCTCCAATTTGCATAACCTCATTTAGTACAAAAACTGTCAAATTGTTTCCTCTTAACTAACCTTGCATAATTGTTTTAAAAATTTTTTAAAGGGATGTTTTTGTTTGTTTCCTGCAAGGTAACTGTAGACAAGTTTCAAGTCTTGAACATCATGCCCTATGAGTCCTGAGAGTGGCAGCTGTGACCCCACATGACTGCAGCTCTGGCTTTGAAAACATGCCTCTCTGTTTCCCATCTTAACAGCTGATGGCTGTTTTCTGAATTGAACTGAACCTTTGGATTAACTAGTTAAGTTGTCCAAGCTGTAGACATGGCATTCACTTTAAAATAGGAATAATGATGAAACTTGGCTATCAGACATTGCAAAGAACTTTGGAAAAACAAATACTATGTGGATGAAAAATGATAATGACACTTTTTGAGTATATTGAGAGTTGCTACATCATGTGTTTAGTTTCCAGTTGTAGTTTTCAACTGTGTAGTCATATATGTTCTGCGTAAGCTGTGTGAACCAGCAAAGGTCTTAAAATAACTAACCTGGCTTTTTGACTGTGACTGGTGTTTTGTGTTTTGTATATTTTTTTCTATTTAGGCATTTAAAGTTTTCAGTAGAGTTTACTTTTTAGAAGTCATAGATTTCCAGAAAATTCAAGAAAAAAGGATAGAGAGCACATATACTCTACATTTTGGTCTCTTTTATTACTATTACTTTACATAATGTTAATGAGACATATAAGTAACAATTAACAAACTGATCTGAAACATTACTAAGGTCCACAGGTAATATTTTCTTGGTCTTTACCTAGCGCATGTTTTTGGTCCCAGGAGCCCACCCAGGACACCATATTGCAGTTAGTCATCAGATCTGTGTTGGCTTCACTTGTGTGTGACAGTTTCCCAGATTTTCCTGATTTCTGAAGACTGTGATAGTTGTGAGAAGTACTAGCTAGGTATTTTGTAACATGTGTCAGAGTGGGATTTGTCTCGTGGTTTTCTCATGATAATAATGAGGCCATGGGTTATTTGGAAGAGGACCACAAAGGTAAAGCATTGTTCTAATCACATCATATAAAGTACATGTACTACCCACATGATAAAATATTGTTGATATTGCTATAATCACCTGGATGAGGTAGTGACTGTCATATTTCTCCACTGTTGTTCCCCACACCAGGTTTTCCCCTCCCCAACTTTTCCATAATCTGCACTTTGGAAGGAAGTCTTTGAGAACAAATCATTCATAGAAAGTATTTAGAATTCTTCCACATGAATGATATGTCTCTTCTCCATATATATTAATTTATTTGATTATTTGTTTATATCACTATAGCCTCATAGATATTTATTTTATTCCCTGGGTTATAATTGAACACCACTTTTTATTTTGCTTCTCAAATTCTTTCAGCTTTGGACATTTTTAGTTCTTTCAGTTAGCTTCTGTGTTTCTTAGACATACTCCTCCCAGTATTTTTTATTTTTTGTTTTTGAGCACTTCCTTACCTCCCATTGCTACAAAATAACCCATGCTCATCACATTTAATACATCCTCAACTGTCCACAATTTTAACAAGAGACTAAAAAAATAAATCTATGGGCCTAGTAAAACTTTTATTTATCTTCAATTTTCATTACTCCTGACCATATTAATTAATTGCAATCTTTTAATTGCTTTTATAAAGTTAAGTGCAGCATCTCCTAGCAGTAAAACATCAAAATCAAGACACCACTTGAATGAAATTATTTTCTTAGTTCCAAGTTGCATATTTGCATCAGTAGTGTTTTTTTCCTTCATTTTAAAACCTTCCAGAAATCAAAGTGTACACTTAATATTATGTATTTTCTCCTTCTAACCTGTGTTTAATTTGATGGAACACCTTACAATTAGTTCTGTCTCAGAAGCAGAGGACACAGCAGCCAATTAACTCAAGTTGGACTAAATATATATCATTTAACTATGTTCACTGATATTTTCCTCTCTGAGCAAATATTTGATTAAAGCAGTTTGATATGTAGTGTCCATAGACACTAAAATAATAATAAGATTTTAACTACTCCCAAATTTTCACTTTACCTCCAGACACAAATTCTCATCAAGTCCTAAGTACAGACAAGAGAGGGGAAGTACTAAATTCTCCTCAGGTTTACTAGCTGACTCGTGCCTACTTCTTCACATTCTCAGGATCTCATGACTCCATCGCCATGCCTGAGGAGCTGGTGGCTGCTGCAGGCTGGGGTGTTGCAGCCTCATGAGTGAGGAAGAGCCACGTGCTGCCTGCAGCAGACAGGTTCGAGGCCTCTTTCCTTCTGCTTCCCCTCAGGGCAGCACCCACTGCTCCCCTCCCTTCTCCTCTGCAGCCAATGAGCTGCTATGGTTTGGGGAACATCATGCTATTTTCTTTTGATGAACAGACTAATCCAACCATACAATCCTGGCATAGTTATAGATGGTTACTGTGTGAACACTGCCTTCCTCTGCCCCATTCCTATGTAAAGGTACCAAGGTACTGAGAATGTCCCAATCATCTCTCCAGAGCCCAGAAAGGATCCAGAAGACACTGTGGCAATGATTTTGTTTGTTTTGTTGTCGTTGGTTTGTGTGTGGGGGGGAGTTCAGCAACCATTTACCAAATCCTTACTAAGTGCTTTACACATACTTTTATTTAATTCTCATTATAATCCTGTGAGGTAGTACTGTCACCTCAACTTGAAATATAAAGTAACTAAATTTAGGGAGAGTCACTAATCTCTTCAGTGTCCCTGTTTGAAGCCACCTTATAAGCTCAGAGCTGCCTCACCATTAGGGAAATGCAAACCAAATCCACAATGTTTGTAGTATCAGAAACAAACAAATTAATAAACACTGACTACAGATGCAAAGAAGGGGATGGCTAGTAGATATAGGATGCCTCTGGATGGGAGAAAAAACTTCTAATGTTCTGCAGCACAGCTGGGTAAGTGAGGCTATTAACAATTAATTGAATATTTTAAAGCAGCTAGCATTGGAGAGAATTTTGGGTGCTTATAACACAAAGAAATGGTAAATATGTGAGGTGATAGATATACCGATTACTCTGATCTGATCACATTACGTACATGTACTGAAATAATATATGTTCAATTTCTATGTGTCAAAATCAAGTGCCGGGTTTGGTGGTACACGCCTTTAATCCCAGCACTCAGGAGGCAGAGGTAGGAGGATCGCCGTGAGTTCAAGGCCACCCTGAAACTACAGAGTGAATTCCAGGTCAGCCTGGACTAGAGCGAGACCCTACCTCGAAAAACAAAACAAAACAAAAAAAAAATCAAGTAGGGCTGGGGAGATGGCTCAGTGGGCCGAGAGGTGGCAGGCCAGCATGAGGACTTGAGTTTAGTTAGATCTCCAGCACTCCAGGTAATCCCAGCGCTGGAGAGCAGGAGACCAAGGGCTCCCTGTGGCTGGCTGGTAGCTAGTGTAGCCCAGTCAGTGTGCTCTACTGATGTGGAGAGCAGTAGAGGAAGACATTGCAGAAGGAACTCTGGCCAACACACAGATGCACACAAATATACATGTGTGTGCTCACGTGTGCACATACACACAACACATATGAAAAAATTAAATTAGAAGTTTTAAACACTACAAAACCAAACAAAATTTCAATACTCCTCTGTTGTTATAATTCATGTCTATTTTTTCAGTCAGATGAAAATTTTTTACCTAGTATTTAAGTATTTTCGGTAAATACTGTATAGGCTTGTGTGCATTTTCTATTTGTTAGGTTAAGTCAATAATGATAGTGATGTGATTCAAATATTTTCTTCTACATATTTTGTTTACCTGATGAACTTCTGAAAGGATTTTGTTTCATTCTTCCAATATAATTATGGGAAACTTTATTTGTATTTTTAATTTTAGTTAAATTTAGTTAAATACTGTTCTATTTATATTTTAAAAGGTTTTGCTTTATCTAATTAAGTGATAGGATGCTCACGTAAATGTTCCCTATGCGTGAAATTTCTTGTGTTAATCATATTCTTATTCTTCTATTACTTTAAAATTCTGAAATTTCCTCCTAGCTTTAACATTAATATTACCATCCCTATTTTTGTTTTTGCTAGTTAGGATTCCCAAGCTATTCCTTAATTTTCTTCCTTCTCGTGTAATTTTGGCATTCATATATAATCCTGAGAACTGCTTGAAGTTAGATATTTGAATTTTTCCAGTGCTGAGGGTTGAAACCAGGGTTTCAAGAATGCTAGCTAGGCAAGTGCTCCTCCAGCCTACACTACTAAAGCAGCCGAGAATCACTGGTTACATTAGAGAAATCTTGCCTATTATTATCTTATTCCTGATATTTTATCATGTGCTTTTATATTTTCATTTTAGTTGCTTTAACCCTTTCTTGATTTTTTGCTGACTTTTTATTGCAATGCCCTCTTGGATATGTATGTGCAATTTAATAGCTAATGGTTTAGAAATGAAATCCTACCTATACTTTTCTCTAGATAGCTGGACATCAGAGGGCAGTGTAGTAACTGGGAAATCCACTGGTCAGGGAAATGAAATGATAGATCAGTTGGGTGACATTTCACAGGCATTAGAAATTGTTCTCTTTGTGTATGTGTGTGTGTGGGGGGGGGAGATCAAGACTCACCATATAGCCCAGGCTGGATTCAAATTTGTAATCCTCCTGCCTCAGCTTGCTGAGTTCTGTCTGGGATTACAGGCATACACCACAACACCAAGCCCTAGAGATTGATCTAAAAGGACATGCTGCCGGGTCTCCACACCCTTTCTATCTGGAGAGCCAGGTGTAGATTGCACCAATCATAGTAAGTGTAGGGAAGAGGCATAGCCAGAAACCCATGACTAGGACAGAGTCAAGATACCATGGGAAAAGCCTCTGCAAACTTCAGGCTCTGAGACACATAGGCACTGTGGGAATCTGTAGAAGTGTCTAGAGAAGGGAGGCTACCAGGGGACTTCCAGCCCCTTCACTTGAAGTCACTATCATGGCTGAGGAATCCTCTCTAGAATCAGGCAGATCCTAAGAATGTAAACATATCAAGTTAAGGAACTCAACTGAGAAAATAATGTTGCTAAACCTGTTAAGAAGCTAGAATTTCAAGCTAATCAATTTCTAGAAAAGAAGGCATAGTAACAAATGAGAAACTATGACTTTTCCAAAAATAAAGTAGTTGTTATTTTAAAATTTTTTGATATTATGGAAGTTGTGGTTCTGGCCATAAAATACGGGCACTGTGTACCTTTTTATATGTGTATGCTTTTGAACAAAAGCTAGCATTTAAATTCCAAATTTAATTTTTTTCACAGAATCCTTGAGTAGTAGGGGAAAATGAACACAGTAAAGGTCTAGAAAAAATTTAAATACCTTTCAGGCACTCACTTTACTATCATAAATCCTGTAGGACCACAAAGAAAGTGATCAAATACCTTATAAAAGGGTATCTATTGTAACATATTTTAAACTCTATTATTTTGAATGTGTATAAATATGCATGTGTTTGGGTGTCATTCCTTGTTCCTCAGGTGTTGTCCACCTTTTTTTCCATTTATTTATTTGTTTATTTTATTTATTTTTTTGAGACAGAATCTCTCACTGACTTTAAACACACCAATCAGACTAGACTGATGAGCAAACCCAGGGCTCTGCCTGTCTTTGCCTCCATGATGAGTGCTAGAATTATATGTGTGTGCCACCATGCCTGGCTTTTTTTTTCTTATGTGCATTTGTGATGGTTTTATCCAGGTGTCCCCCACAAACAAATGTGTTCTGAAGGCTCCATCCCTAGCTGATGGCAATTTGGATATTGGAAGCTTGTTAGCTGTGCTGTTGGGGCAGGCTTATGAGGGTTTATAGCCAGCTTCCCCTTACCAGTGTTTGGCACACTCTCCTGTTGCTGTTGTCCACCTGATGTTGGCTAGGAGGTAATGTCCCCCCTCTGCTCATGACATTGTTTTCTTTGCCATCATGGAGCGCATGAGTCTGTAAGCCAAAATAAACCCATTCCTCTCACAAGCTGTCGCAGCCATGAGAAAGCTGTCTACAACAGGGGTCAAGCACCTTACCTACTGCGCTGTCTCCGCAGCCCTCACAATCATTTGTAATCATTCTCACGTTACAGATAGAGCAAGTCTCCAAGAGTTGAAGAGATTTGTTCAAACTAGTAAACAAATGATAGAACTTGATTTGAACCCAAATATCTGACCACATGTCCAGTATCATTCCCAATACACACACTTGAACTGTCTCCTCACTTTTTTGTCTCTGAGGCAAACTCGAGCCCATGCATACCCCTCGTGGGTTGTGTGGGGACAAGTGAGTGCTTGGCTTTCAGTGCTTCACAATGTAGGTCAGACAGCCCAGCCAGACCTCAGAGCAACTGCTTCCCCCCAAAACAGTGAGAACATTTTTGGAGCATTAAATCATGCAAAGGCTTTCCCCATGAGCACTAATGCAAAACCAGAGCAGGCACCACACTGCTGAGCCCCTGGCGGGAAGTTGAAGGGTCAAGAGAGTGCAGTGCACATTGGTACGTTGTTATGCCACTGTAATATAATGGAAGCCAGAGTCAGCAAGCCTTTGGACCATCTGCCCTCCAGCCAGACCCCTACTTAGTGGAGTCGTTCTTTGGCATACTACAGGGCCTGATGCCAACAACCAAGTTGGACCCTTTCAAAGTCACGCAGTTAAATTCCAAATAACCAGGCCCTTCATTCATTTTTATGTTAACAAAAAGACAAGCAAGGAACACATAGGAAAGCCTTGTCATTCAACCATGAGGAGTTGTAAGAAGCCTCATAAATACAGAATTCTAGAGACAAACAAGAGAGTGTAAAGATAAAAGATGCCCTCATTTGATATCCCTTTCTTTTGGACTGAGTAAAGAATAGCCTAGCACAAGACAACACAGACAACTTAAGTGTGCTGACACTGTTAGGCAGGATCATGAATGGTGAGGTGTCTGTTCTGATGCAGACAGGTGACTTTGATTCAGAATCTGTTTTCCTCATGCACATACAGATCATGGGTCCAAGAGTACATCTATTGAATTGTTTAACAATCTTCCTACCTTGGTTCATCCATCCCTCTCTTGTACACTGCAGAACACATATAATAAGGCAGAATTGATAGGCAAAATACGTTCATGATTCACTTCACAGTTCTGAGTGCAATGCCAAGGATTTCTGGTGCCTGCTTCATCTTTATGCACTTTACAACTTTCTAAACAGAAAGAGGATTTTTTTCTGATGCTAAATTCCATCCAGCCTAGATGCTTTGGTTCTTAGAACACTCTTGTTGCTGGCAGAAAGCACCTCACCAAAAGCAGCTTGTGGGAGGCAAGTTGTTTATTTTGCCTTACAGACTAGAAAGGAAACTCCATGATGGCAGGGAAAACATGGCATAAGCAGAGGCTGGACATCACTTCTTGGCCAACATCAGATGGACAATAGCAGCAGGAGTGTGTACCATGTTTCTAAACTTCTAAGTATTTGTGTCTAACCAAAAATAAGGAAGAAAATGGTATGTGAATTACATCTCTATGACAAATAACTAAGGAAAGCTTCACAGCTATGAGAAGAGATGTGGTTTCAAGACAAAGCAAGGTTTAGTATCAGCAATGAGTGTGGGAGAGGAACAGGTAAGTGCCCCCGAATTCTGGAGAATCGGTTTATGTGCTCCAAAGCACAAACCTCTTCAGCCATGCCTTTTAGAAAAACCTGCATTAAAGAGATATATTGTTCTTTGAGACTTCTGAGATGGGAGTGGTGTTCTTTAGCTGGGACTCCCACAGAATCTGGTCATGTGAAGCCCCGAGATTTATTCAGGTTGTAATTAGCGTGGGTCCTGGCCAGCCGAGCAACATCAAACCCAGCCTCATGTGTCGACCACTGCTTGTTCTCTGGACCATGATTCTGATTTTGAAGTGGCTGCAGACAGGCTAAATTACATGATTCTGCAAAGGAAGTAAATTTACAAAACACAAACATCTAAGAGTTTATTAATTAAGAGCAGTCATAATGCACAAGGAACACTATATTTTGTAGATCAGCCACTGTTATTTGGCATCAATCAACTTCTAGAAATAAAGATAGTGCTCTGGATGGTGCCTAAAATTTACTAAATTATGGCTGCATATCTCCCAATGGAATATTTAGGTACTGAAAGCAACATAATACCCACCAATTAACATCCAAGGACAAATTTATGTACAGAAATAATAGGCCATCTCTGTCTAATAACATCAAGTGTGTTTACTGAGATATGACTCCAGATCATTCTGCATGAGCTGTGCTTTTAACTTCAGGGCACTGTGGAGCCCTCAGAGCACCAGCAGAGGTGGAGAGAGGAGTTAATGGGATGTTACACTGAGCTGATTGCAGGTTTTGTTTTCAGTAATCTCCTCTGCTCTTATTGGGAAATTACCACTATGACTAGTAATATTTATTTAGCCATGATGATATTTCTAGTAACTGGATTTTATAGTTATGAAACCCTCTTAGCCACAAGAAATATACATGCAGGGGGAAAACAGGTTATGACCCACAACGGTATGCTACTGAATGTACACTGGATTCATGACTAAGCTTTGAAAAAACAGGAGCCCCGACCCATGTGTGGACTGGGACTGAGAATTCTCCTCCTCTGTATGGTTTATATAGCAGCACATTTGTTCCTAAATCCAACTCTTCCTACCAGAGTATAAAGACCATCCCACTCTATGGGAATGCTCCTGGAGTAACCTGAAATGAGACAGGGCTCCTGGGGTTGTCACCATCAAGCTACACTGGGTGTGATGGTATTTAAAAATATATCATTTTCACACCAGAGCCCATAAATGGCAGCCAGCTACTCCATCTGTGTATTGCATATGTATATGCACAAACTCAAATACATACATACAATGTTTTTTAGTTTATGTATTTATGAGAGAAAGAGGGAGAGAGAACACACCAGACACATGTGTCACTTTGTGCACCTGATTTTATGTGGGTATAAAACTCAGGCAAGCAGGCTTTGCAAGCAAGTGCCTTTAACTGCTAATCCATCTATCTCTCCAGCCCCACCAATTTTTTTTTTCTCGAGGTAGGTCTCACTGTAGTCCAGGCTGACCCAGAATTCACAATGTAGTCTCAGGGTGGCCTTGAACTCAAGGCCATCCTCCAACCTCTGCCTCCCGAGTGCTGGGATTAAAGGCAGCCTGCGCCAACACGCCCGGCTCCACCAAATGTTTTGACATCTCAAAAACATCTTAGCTGGGAGAGACCACCTGCCCTAGAGTTAGCCAATTCTTAGAGAAGGAAAGAACTCAGCAAGGAGCAGGCCCCTGATATGCGAACTAGCCAGGCACTTCTATCTGCCAAACATTAGGAACAATATTCCTTGGCCTTTGTCATCCCAGGGCCATGTAACAGAAAACTAGAGACTATCACTATGGATTGGAGTCCTAAAAAAATAAATAAATAAATGAGTAAAAATTCAAACTAGTCAATCTAACAGTCTACCCTGCCCTGCTCTTCTGCAGAAACCCAGCAAAGGCTGTGGCCTAAACACTTCCCTCACTCCTCTCAGCTGCTTTTGGCCCTACCCAGACAGCCCTGTGTGGCATATCATGTCTCCTTTTGTCTAGGACCTGTAAGTGTGGACAACTTGTTTTCCTGAGTCCCTGCTTTGTCTCTTCTTGGGGCCACACCTGAATAACCATCCCATAAAAGGAGGCAACTGTGGAAGCAGCCAGGAGTAACTGATCAGAAACATCTCTACCTCACCATAACTGAAAAACTCGACTTCACTGAGCTGCATGGAACCACAAAAACCGTTCTGTGGCAGTGACTTTACACCGAAGTGATAAACCATCCTTCCTGGTGACCCTCTAAATGCAGGTCTCCTTCAGGCAAGCTGGCAAGGGGGCTGTGGCCTACACTCCACCATGGCACCAAGACAGGTACCATCTGTCCTCCTGTACAGGTCTACCCCCGTCTGGGAGAAGAGGAGAGGGTCTGGCACCTTGCATGTGTTTTCTGAATGAATGAAAGTTTACTGCCTCCCAGCAACAGAGAACAGGAATCCCTCCTCAAAATCCAGTCTGCTTCACCACTTTTGAAAGTGGTCTACTCTGTGTACACACAAAGTATACAAATTTCAAAATAAAAAATGCTGATTCAGTCTAAAACTTCTTAATTTATAGTTTTTTTTTTTTTTCGAGGTAGGGTCTCGCTCTAGTCCAAGCTGACCTGGAATTCACTATGTAGTCTCAGGTTGGCCTTGAACTCACAGAGATCCCCTACTTCTACATCCTGAGTGCTGGGATTAAAGATGTGCGTCACCATGCCCGGCTCCAGTAATTTATAGTTCTTAAGGATTTAATACCACTTTGTCCTTTTACAAGCTCCTATGTATGGAAGCACTTTCTAGACTTTTTCTTTTATTTTTTTAAACTTATTGACAAACTTCATGTATGTAATATTTTGGGGTGTATTTTGATCATTATCCTCTCTTGGTACCTTCTCCTCTCCCCTCTTCTCCCATTCCTCTTCCATTGAGCCTCTTCTTTCCAACTAGTCTCTCTTCTACATCCACGTCTTGTTTTGCCTTCCCCCATCACCCATGAAGAAATGTTGGTGGGCCCAATACTGTGCAGGTCTTGTGCAAGTAATAATAGTTGCTATGAAGTCATGAATGCAACAGTCACGTCATGTCCATCCTCTGGCCTTAATATTCTTTCTGCCCCTCTTCTGCCACATTCCCTGGGCCAAAGAGGGGATAATATAGATGTTCACTTAGCATAAGTCTCATCAGTCACTTATCCTCAGCACTTTGACAAATTCTGACAGACCTGTTTTTCCTGCTCGTCTCAAAAATAATGAGGTCACTAGCCTTTCAGTTTCCTTTTCAGCATTAAACAGTGTCCTTCCTGATAACAGTTTTAATACAAAGACACGTATCCAAACAGAAACATCCAATCTGTACTTGCTCAGACCTGTAGTAGGATCTTTGTTCTGTTTGGCTCTGTGTGCCTCTGAGCTCTCTTCATGAAGTTGGACAGTGTGGAATGTCAACTTGGTTCTTCCAGGAGAGCCTGAGTGATTGCCACATAGCCCACACAAGACCAACTAATATCTACAGAGATCGCCCATGGACTGACATCATATGTGCTTGAAGCTGTTAATCCAGATCTAGGCCCATGACTGCTGGCCCACAGGGAGCTGGTGTTCTACATTGCTTGTCGGGTTAGAAAGACACTGAACAGAAATAATAGAAAGACTTTTCCTTAGAAATAATGAGCCCTGTGTCTGCCGCACCCTGACTTAGCTGTTTATAAACCAGACTACTAAACTGGTTCCAAGTAGAAGGGCTGAGACGGTCTCTTCAGTTCAGTTGTCCCTAAAGGACCAGTTACCTCAGACTCCACAAGCATAGACATCTTCCCTACGTACTCAGATATTTTACAAATACTCTTAGTAGCACAAGCTATTAGCACTATCTATAAATACAAAATTATTTTATTTAGTATGACTATCAAAAATATCACTTTTAACAACCCAAAGTGCTTTTTGTGCACTTGTCTAGCATAATTGTGAAGGAAATGGTTTCTATTTTAGCAATGATGATAATGAGTTATTGTTAAATGAAAATTACAGCAATGCATCCTTCAAAGCAACCAGAAAACTGCAAAAGATCTTGGTTTTTGTTGCCTTTCCCTTGGGTCCCAGATCAAAGACTGTTAACTTATTAGCTAACTGTTTTAGCTTTGTGTGACTATAACAGATACCTAAGATAATCAACATAAAAAGACAGGCATGGTGGTGCATGCCTTTAGTCCTAGATCTCAGGAAGCAGAGGTAGGAGAACAGCTATGAGTTTGAGGCATCATGGAATTCTAGAGAGAGTTCCAGGTCAGCCTGGGCTAAAGTGAACCCTACCTTGAAAAAAAAAACACAAATATCAATACAAGAAGGTTTGTGTGACTAACAGCTTTGGAGGTTGCATCCATGGACAGCTGGCTCCATCACTTGTCAAGCCAGCACATCATGGGGAAACATGCAGAGGAGGAAAAATGTTCACCTCATGGACAGGAAGTAAAAGACAGTCAGTCAGTGAAGAAGGGGTTGGGTCCCACAATTCCCAATGTCCTAAACACCTCCCACCTGGCCCCACATCTCAAAGGTTCCATTACTTCCCAATAATGTTCGTTTGGGGACCAAGTCTTTAATACATCAATATGGCCCATTTTGGTGAACTAGGTATTTTCAGTCAAGATCCTGCAAACACAACAATGTGTTATATGGTATCTATCTAAAGCTATAAAGACAGTCAACCTGGCTGGTCTAGTACTCCAGTTAGTACTGTAAAGTAAATAACCCTAAAGCTCAGCTGACAAAACCATTGCCATCTCACTGTCTTCATGGAGTCTGCGTGTTAGCAATTCAGAAACAATTCAGTGGAGACAGCTATTCTCTACTTCCCAATACTTGTGCTCTTTCCTAGGATCACTGCTTGAACTGGAGGCTGGAATACTGGGGCTTAAGAATCCAAGTCAAGATGTCTGTATTTGTGCATGCCTGGCACAAGGCTGGGAAGGCTGAAGAAAGAGCTTCATCCAAACCATCAGCCAGAGCACTCACATGAATAACAACAAAGAAACGTCTGGGAGAAAATCTGTTGCTCTCTTTGACCCTTTATTTTTATTAAAAATTTTCAGTTGGGCAAAAAATTATTTTTCCTCATCTCCATTAAGGCTATATAGCAATTAGATGATTCAAGTTAAATGAAAGCATTTAAGGGCTAGGAAACAGGGGAAATTATTTAGCCTATAGGCCATTCTAATTATTCTGCTACCTCCTGCAAACTGAAGCTCTGATCAGAGCTAGGCAAGCAGAGAATAGAAGCAAATCAGATGGCAAGCTAAGACTAATACAGGAATCTAAATTCAATTTTTAAGAAAGATTCATTTTGGCCAAGACTTCTCCAAGCTTGGACCCTCGGGCCCGGGTGTAAAATTCAACTCCCCTCTCTTCTTGCTGCAAAAATAAAGAAAGATTCATTTTCCAAAATTAGTCTTTGGACCATAGCTTACATTCTTTGATGTAGATTAGGTGATGAACTTTGGACATGCAGAAAAATGAGAATACTTTCCATATAATTCCTTTCTCCTAAAAAAGTGTTAGATAGCATCATCTAATTTTTTGGCATTTTTACATCATATAGTTTCATTTTTATAATGCATAAATAACTTTTTATTTGATGAAAAAAGTGTTGCTAAAGAAACAAAATACAAATAAATGAGGTGACAGGTCCTTCCTAGATTCATTTGGTTTTGCCTGATTTTATTGGTTTACTTTGCATTCCTGAGACTGTAAACAGTCAATATCTAATTTTGTAGGTAACTATAAACACTTGCTGAGTGTCTCCTCTGTTACAGGCACCGAGCTAAGTAATTGCCATTTATACCTTACTTTGTGCTCAACAGTCCTTTGGGGTTGGGATTCTAGGCTTATTTTACAAATAAGGAGAGGGGTTCACATTTACGTACATTTGACCTCAGTGATTCTACCCTCACCCAATGCATGTTATGCAATATGGTACTTCATTTTTTATTTTTTGGTCTCCCTCTAGCCCAGGCTAGCCTGGAATTCACTATGTAGTCTCAGGGTGGCCTCAAACTCATGTCAATCCTCCTACCTCTGCCTCCCAAGTGTTGGGATTAAAGGTGTGTGCCACCACACCTAGCTAATATGGTACTTTTAATGAATGTGACTCTCTCAGGTGAGACGCCAGTGAGAGAGGAGCATGCCCTCCTGGAACACTTCTGGATATAACCTATCTGGCTTTTCAAATTTGGGGACAAAATGGCAGTGTACCTGAGGCAGTGACTATGAAGAGGACAGTCTTTATCTCAGACACCTGGATGTTTAAGACTATATAAGAAACGGAGTCCACTGTACTCCTGACCCCTAGCAGTTTTTCTGGGCACCTGGAAAGAGACCTGGAGCCTTCCAGACAACAGCAGACTTGTACCATTGGTCATAACAAGGAGGAGCATCCGCCAGCAAGATGGTTTTTCACAAATTTACCTGACAAAGCACAAAACCAAGGAAGTTGGGCATTTTTGTGCCCAACAACCTTTCTCTGCAGACCACCACAGAAGTCTCCCTTTAACAAATCCTGCCCTGTTTCCTTGAAGAGAAAATTCAGAGTTCTCATATATCACACATATGACAGGTAATTTTTAATCATGTAAATAATTTATTCTTCATTGTTTAATGCCTTATATCACTGCTTCATGAATAATTTATTATACCATTTATGTTTATTAAAAATTGATGATGGGGACATGCTCCCTCCACATTCTCTGAGGCTACAGATCTTTCTCTGTCAGATCAATTGGGAAGACTATTAAGTATTCTACTCATTTCTTCTTAATTGACTTTAACTGTTTACATGTCCCTTCTTTTCCTAGACGTCCTCTTCTTCCACCTAATGATGACAGTTTATCTTAGTGTAACATCATTTCTTTCTTTTTTATGGATTCAAATTGATCTTCCTTTAAGTTTAGATAATCAGAAGTCCTTCCTGTCTGACACATCAGGGCTCACCTCTCTACTTTAGGATGAACTCAGCAGTTAATGAGAAGGAAGGGCCCCATGAGCAGCTGTCCTGTGAAGAAGTGGGAGCTCTGTACTTGGCACGTCCATCGGGGTCCATCCCTCTGTTCAGGATGTGGGTTCCCAAAGTCTTCCTAGCATTTAACTAATTCTTTGTTGGCTGAAGGGGCTGTGACTGTTTCTCCACACATACACTGATCTTTGTCATCATTTTAATAATGAGAGAGCAGTTAGGACATGTTGCCACTTCTTCCCCATTCTCCAAATCTTCCGTTGTGATGGGAGAAATATATCCCTGGGTCCTCGTCATACTGAAAGTTTTTGATCTCCCTCTCATCGTGAAACACTGCCATGGTGGTCACTGCTTTGGAAGATTTAATGATGTGGGCGCCCGTTCACACCCAGCTTCGCTGCCCTTCAGGGAAGCAGGAACACTCACTTCCGGCACAGGCCTCTTTTTCTTTTTTTTTTTTTAATAATTT
>PVHP010025910.1:0-25089 GCA_004024765.1 Zapus hudsonius | reverse complement strand
GTGTGTGTGTGTGCGTGTGCGTGTGTGTGTCATAGTTACTGCGCATCAAACCTAGAGCCTTGCCTACACTAAGCAAAGGCCCAATCAGTTGGCTGCATCACCAGTCCTCCCGCAGAAATGTTTTGTTGCTGTTGAGAAAATATCTAGAATTCTCTAAGGCAGCACCACACTTTGGACTTAAAACACCCTGAAGGTTCCAAAGTATTTCTTGTCATATAAATCTGAAGCGCAGCTGAACTTTCCAGGCTGACCTAACCGCTCTGATGGCATGGAGAGGAGGGACGAGAGCCTGCCTTTGCAGAAGGCCTGAGTGGTTTCCCCATCTAATATTCATGCTATAAAAACTCTGCAAAACGCTCTTTCCTAAATAAATGTCAAGAGACCAGATGGCATTCGGCGAATGGTCCCAAGATGAGTGCAAACAGTGTTTCCTTAATTAAAAGCAAGCAAAAAAATGATAGCTAATTAAATGTCATCATACGAAAGCGAATGTGTGGGAGAGAAATGTGCTCATGGGAAACCATTTCAAGAATAAGGTGCTGGGCTGGAGAGAGGGCTCAGGGCTCGAGTGATCAACAGCTTACTGATTGGCTAAGAGATCTGCTCAGTGGCAAGGAACCCTTAAGGGAACTGGGATCCATAGCAAAATCCTATGGGGACCAAGAACCCCGGGCTCCAAGGGGAAATTCCCACTACCAAAGAGCCACAGAGAGGCTACACCCATTAGAATCTTGCCAAATTAGCAATGCTGTCTCATTTAACCTATATTGATCTCACCCTCCAATGGAGATTTTGTTTGTATTTTTCAATGAGAGAGCCAAGGACAACCCAGTTCTACCAATAAGACATGGGATGATGGTTGACATCCTGGCAGGAGATGAACCATCTCTGGCCTATCACACAGGGCCCAAATGAAACCGATGAGAAAGTGAGGAGACAAACAGGAGACCAATCACCACAGCAAGTCAGAAAACCCAGGAAAGGTCAGACAGACACCAACCATACCCAACACAACCCAAAGCAGAAGTCCAGAGACACTTAAGATCTCAACAATAAAGCAGACTTAAAACTCACCCACCACGACTCAGGGAACTGAGAGGAAGAGGGGGTGGAAAGAATGGAAGAGCCATGGTGGGGGAGAAGTGCCAGAGACATCGCCTCCCCCCTCAGCAACAACACACAAAGGAGGAGAACAAAGCTTGTTACTTCTGGTACAGTTCATAACTCCCTACCCCATGGACTGATCCAGTACGTGCACCGAGGAGGCGCAGGGAGGCTGACTGTCCATGCTGGACACACAGCCTGCCATCGTTCCCTGAGACGTTCCTAGGTGATCTCATCACTTTGCAGGGTGCTTCTTCCCAGGGTGAACCCCCCCACACACACACACTTCCAGTCATCTGCTTCACATTTCCTGGATGGCAAGGTAATGTGTTTGTTTAACTCAACTTAGGGAAGACTCTAGATTTTGCCAGTGGCCTTGTGAACATGAGCCTTGGAAAGTTTGTTTGTTCGCTTGTTTGAAGTTTTGGTCTTCTCTCACTTCCTCTGATAAAACCTGCCTAGAAAGCTTGCCCAAGTGACAGGCCAAATGATCCCTAGTTTGAGGGTCATTACCCCTTTGCATTATGGGTGCTTCATCAGATGACCAGAAAAGCCACCCAGAATGTGGACAAGGGTGCAGAAGCCACGTTGGCATTCATCTATGTCTGTCCAGCTCTGTCCATCCGTCTGTCCATCCGTCCATCTGTCTCATCATGTGTGGAAGAGGAAAAAAGCTCAGTGATTCCCACATGCATGGGGAACACCTGGAAGGCTTGGGAAACTCCAAATTCCCAAACCACATCCTCTGAGAAGCAAACCCAAAACAGCTGGGAGAGGCCGAGGACCCAGCCAGCACTTCTGACTAAACACCCCTGCGTCTATTGCTTGTACTAACTGGCCTGTGGATCTGAGGGGGCGGGAGCCCGATCAAGTGGTGAGAATCTGGCCTTTGACGTGCTCCTATCTGGAATATGTGTAAGCTTGTGTAGGTGACCCTCTGGGCCCATTGTCTTCAAATGTGTACCAAGAAAAGTTTAAAAAAAAAACAATTGCTCCTTCTTGGTTTGCTGTTCTCTCCCAGTAGGAGCTGTAACCAGCCTATTCATGGCCGCAGACTATGTTTCATGCCAATGGTCTGTTTCGCCAATCAGCTTCCCCTGGCAGCTTGTGCAGTGCCCTCCAGCCCTTCACTAACTGCCACCCGGGGGTTGGTTAGTATTCCAGACCTCGCTGGGATCCTTGCCACAAGGACTAATCCAGACAGCCCACGGAGGAGGATATCCAACTGATCAGGGAGGGGGAGGGAGGAATTTGGGGAATTTGGGATAACAACTCATGGTTTGCCCACTAAATAATGTAACTCATTATGGACAATAAATTTATATTTAAATTTAAAAAAACAAATATTTTTCTGAGAGAGAGAGAATATGATAGGAGCATCAGGGCCTCCGGCCACTGCAAAAGAACTCCAGACACATGTGCCACTTTGCATCTGGCTTTATGTAGGTGCTGGAGAATCGAATCCAGGCCTTTAGGCTTTGCAAGCAAACACCTTTAACCACTGAGCCATCTCTCCAGTCCAAGAAAAGGTTGTGAAAGGACACAGTGGGCTTGGCACGATATGAAAATTCAATATGTAGCAGCTTCCTTGACAATCAATCATCGTTCAAGGGCTGAGAACGTAGGTCACGGGTTGAGGACTTGCCTAGCATCCCTGAGGTCCTGAGGTCCGGCACCCAGGCGGGGTGTGATGTCTACTCTGGAAACTGAGGCAGAAGATATCAGGGGCTCAAGGTCCACACAGAGACCCTGTCTCATAAGTAAGTAAGTAAATAAGTGTTTAAAGTCACCTTCTGTTGCGGTCAGCTTTCTAGTTGCTGCGCAGAAAGAACCCAAACAAAAGTGGCTTGTAGAGGAATGGGTTTATTTGGCTTACGGACTCGAGGGGAGACTCCATTCTGGCAGGGAAAACGATGGCATGAGCAGAGGGCTGGACATCACCTCTGCCACAGCACTGAACACATTCAATTGTTTGTGGGGGACACCTGGATCAAACCATGACACCTTCCAAAGAATATCACGAGAGAAATTCCAACAGCTCTTGTACCAGGCAGAAGCTATCTTAGCTCAGGTGGAACCCCTGAACCCCCTTCTCACAGCTCAAGGCCACCTCTCCATGAGGACAGACCTCCAGTCCCCTCTGTGAACCCCACAGTCATGGCGCTTCTGCGTGTCCCTGCTCGTTTCCAGCAGAATGTCTGCCTTCCTCCCACACTGGATGGAATTTCATCGCCCCCACCTGTTCCTATTTCCAGCATTTATAATATGAGCTTGGTGGAAAATAAGTGCCCAGGGGGAAGAAGTTTTAAAATATTATTAGTGGGCTGGAGAGATGGCTCAGCCGTTAAGGCGCTTGCCTGCAAAACCTAATGACCCGAGTTCGATTCCCCAGCGCCCATGTAAAGCCAGATGCACAAAGTGGTGAGTGTGTCTGGAGTTTATTTGCAATGGCTGGAGGCCCTGATGCACCCATACTCTCTCTGTCTCTCTATCTGTCTGTCTCTGCTTGCAAATGAGTAAATAAAACTATGTTTTAAAATCTGTTACAGAATTATAAACAGTAGTTTTAAAAAAAAACTGTCTTTTAAAAAGCCGTGGTGGGGGAGACTGTCCAGAGGCATGGCACCCATCAGTAACAACACACTTGGGCCAGGAAGACCGGGCTGAGTACTAGGATATCCAGGATCCCTTGCCACAAGGACTAATCCAGACAGCCCACGGAGGAGGATATCCAACTGATCAGGGAGGGGGAAATGGGGAATTTGGGATAACAACGCATTGTTTGCCCACTAAATAATGTAACTCATTATGGACAACAAATATATATTTAATTTAAAAAATAAAAAATAAAAAAAGCAATTCATTAGTGCTGTGTGTGTGTGTGGTTCAGTGCTTGCTACTTAAAGAGTAGAACGTGAATTCCGATCCCCTGCGCTCAGGTAAAAGGCAGGTGTGGTGGCAGGTGCCTGTAACCCCAGCTCTGGGGAGGCAGAGACGAGAGACTTTTTTTAGGGCTTATTGCTAAGTGAGTCTATCCAATTTGATGAGCTCCAAGTTGAGCAAGATATCCTGTCTCAACGAGTAAGCTGGAGAGTCACTGAGGAAGACACCTGGCCCCTCCCATACTTGCAGGACCCTCAACCCATAGGTGCTATTTAGTTTTGGAATGGGTCCTCTGGAGATACTGCCATGCTCGCCACAGGACCATGTGGATACCCCTGTAAAGACCTTGTTGATAAGTAAAGAAAGTTGGCTTCACACAGCACAGGACGACCCACCAGCACGTCTTCCAGGGCCCAGAAGACACTGCAGAGGAAGTGGTGACTTCACTGCTCTCACTGCTCGCCTGACAACCTGCTCTGGGGAGATGGCTGTAGGCAATGCGGAAACTCAAAACTCATCAGAAATCCAGAGGTTGCAGGGAGCTCAACATTTAAGTGGACCTATACCACACCTGCCATGGCTCAGGATACATTGTTGAAGAAGAGGTCGAAAGATTGTCAGAGCCACAGGCAGTAAGGAATATCCCACAGAGACGGACTGGTACATCCATGATTCCACGGTGAACACAATAACCCCACTGAGGGGGTCTCAGTGCGGTGGGCAGGGGACGAGGGGCTTTAAGAGAACGGAGAGCATGAGGGGACGAGACCATCCAGGAAAGTTCATGATTAATAAAACATTTTCTTAAACACTTCCAAATTCTTTAGGGCAGCCAATCATTTCTAATATATCCTGTCGAAATCCCGGGCTGTTTCTTGAAGAAGGACAGAGCCAGAATGAAGGGCTCTGCTTGGCTTTTGCAAGGAGTTATAACAAGTCACCCCAGAAAACACCAGCTGAGAACATCAACTTTTGTCAGGTCCCCACGAGACCCCTGAAGGCACTACCTACAGGACACACGTTCTCTGGCAGAAAGAAGGATTGGTGTGGCGAGTGATCAATGTGTTAGCCATTTTCCTTTGCTCCACAAAAAGAAATTTCAGCTTGGAGTTCATATTCCCACCATGGAAAGGTGATTGAATTAAGCACCCTACCAGATCCATCCTCAAATATTGGGGAAAAAGCAAAAATAAATAAATCACACAAAACTTTGAGCCTGGAAAAGCCAAGCTAATATTCTTTTTCCTCCAGTGTCTTATTTTCTGATTCTGGCCCAAATTGAAAAACCGCTTTCTAGATCCTTCTAAGCGTGTTTCTGGGGAGGAAAGACACCTTCCAAGAGGAAACAGAAACAAAATAAGTGTAATTTCTCTTGGCAAGGAGTTGTAACGTGAACTGTGTTCACATGCTGGAGTCTACAGTCCTGTCATCCGGGAGGATGGGAGGCTGATTTAGAGAAGGGAAGGACTTTGCCCCACGTACTTAGGACAAGGTCATCCACGGCACAATCCCTGTGACTGGATGCTCACACCCCACGGTTTATAAAGGAAATCAGATTCCCTTAAAGAATCCCAGGTACATGTTAACGAGCACATTGAGTGTACATGTCAATTACGCCTTCATTCTCTGTTTATTTTGCTAAGTCATGGACATGCCTTTCTTAAGGCTTTCTGAACATTCGTTTATTTCTTAGAACCCTTTTGTCTTCCTGCTTTCGGTGCAGAAAATACACAGAGAGGGAAGAAAAATTCTATGTTTTATTTGAATGCTAAACGTTCCAGCAATGGGAGACCCCTGAGTTCTCTGAGGCCATTTTGTTCCAAAGGCTTAGAACTCAACCAAGAGGATTAAGGCCCGTTTTACTTTAAAAAATATTTTATTTATTTAAAAGGTGGAGAGAGAGAGAGAGAGAGAGAGAGAGAGAGAGAGAGAGAGAGAGAGGACATAGGCTACCAGGGATTCTTTTTTTAATATTTTATTTATTCATTTTCAAGCAGAGAGAGAGAGAGAGAGAAGAGAGAGAGCACCAGGGCCACCATCCTGTGGGTCTGGCTTATGTGGGACCTGGGGAATTGAATCCGGGGACTTAGGCACTGGAGGCAAGTGCCTTAACCGCTGAGCCATCTCTCCAGCCCTACCAGGGATTCTTGCCATTGTTAAAGAACTCCAGACACCTGCTCTACTTTGTCCTACTGGCTTTATGTGGGTGCTGAGGAATTAAACCCAGGACTGCAGGCTTTGTAAGCAAGCACCTTCAACAGCTGAGTCTCTCTCCAGGCCTCCTTGCTCTGGATTAACAGTTTATCATGGCTTGTCACTTGTAAGTTAAAGGCAAAAGCCAGTGTGGGTCTACCGTACCATCAGATGGGAATGGGCAGAAGTGTTATATGGACACAATTGGTTTACTTCCCACCTTTGAAGAAGGCTGTGAGAGGAGCTCTCTGTCCCTGTCCTTGTGTGTGTGTGTGCACGTGCGTGTGCATGTGTGCGTGTGCAAAATCAAGATTATTTGACCACAGTACTTTCTCAGATGGGAATGTGTGGTCAGGTTACCTGCAGTAACTCCACAGTATATTTACCTTGAGGGAGTCACGGAAATAATATATACCTTCTTCGTATATCTTCAATGTATACCCCACTCCTTTTGAATGGTACACATATCTTTCAGCTGTCTGTTCCAGGTTTTCTGCTGAGAAATCTCTCTGAACTCATGTGCCCCTTCCACAACCCTTACCACCAGACCTTCTTGTCTGTAGACTTTGTTATGAGGATGAACTATGTATAAAGATTTTCCAATACTGTGTGTGGTGGTGTGCATGTGGAATGAGCCCCATGGCCTCATATATGTGTGAATAAGCCTTGTACTCAATCTCTGGCTGGTAGAGCTATTTGTCTGGCTGTGCACACTCCCAGAGGTCTGGCCTTACTGGAGGAGGTGTGTTGCTGGGAGCGATTCTTAGGATGCTCGAGTCCAGCCTCACTGGCTGTGTGCACCTCACTCTCACTACGCCCCTATGGTAGGAAGGTGTGTTATCAGCCATCTGTCATCTTTTTTAAAAATATTGTATCTATTTGAAAACAGAGAGAGAAGAGAAACAGAAAGAGAGAATGGGCACGCCAGGACCTCCAACCTCTGCAAATGAATTCCAGATGCATGCGCCACTTTGTGCATCTGGGTTTACATGGCTATTGGGGAATCAAACCAAGGTTGTCAGGCAAGTACGGAGCCATCTCTCCAGCCCTCACCCCCCCATCTGCCATCTTTCCCAGCCATGAAGGAAACTTCCCCTCTAAACTGTCAGATGAAATAAACTCTTTCCTTCCACCAGCTGCTTCTGGTCAGGTGTATTGTCCCAATGATGAGGAGTTAACTGCTATCGTTTTAAGTGAAGGAACACACAGAAAAGCACAAAGAGACCCTGGGAGATGGCTCAGCTGGCAAAGTGTTTGTCTCACAAGCACGAAGCCCTGAGTGCAGGCTGGATGTGCCTTTAATCCCAGCACTGGGGAGGTGGAGGTAGGAAGATCCCGGGAGATCACTGGCTAGCTGGTCTATTATGGTGAGCATCAGCCCAACGAGGAACCAACCCTGTTTCTAAGAAGGTGGATGGTGACCTCTGGTCTCCACACACACAGGCAAGAAAGAGTGAGCCAGGCACACACACACACACACACACACACACACACACACACACACACACAAGCATAATCATGCACACACATACACACATAAGTACATGCACATAAAGAAAAGTATAATAAAAATGAGAATAGATGCATGTTCTGTAGATATGGAAGTTGATTGAACTTTTTCTACTTATTTTGTGTTGCTGTTGTTTTGCTTGTTTTATTTGCCCTAAAATATTCTCGGACTGGAAACTCACACTTCAGAGAGAAGCCCCCACCACTCTCTGGAGAAGAGTGGGTTTGCACACACACACACACAAACACACACACACACACACACACACACACACACACAAATCTCTCAAATAAATTTGTATGCTCCCTTAGACTCAAGTCTCCCTCACTCTTGTTTGGAGAATCTGCTTTATTTTACAGATGGCAGAGAAAATGGAGAAGAACCAAGATCCATCAATTAGAGAAGATGACAGCCCGCAACCCACCAGATTTGCCACCTCTCTACTACGTCTGCCCAGGAGAAACTACAGAGGCAGTGGAGACATAAAGACTGCTCTTACCACCAGCCTGACAACCAGCTCCAGGGAGATGGTGACAGACACAGTGATCAACCAAAATCTATCAAACCAGAAATCCAGAGGCTACAGAGATCTCGACACTAAATCAGACAAGCCTGCGTGGCTCAGGGAACATTGCAGAAGAGGGGGCAGAACAATTTTAAGAGCCACAGAGTGGGTAGGAGTACCCTAAGACACAGACCCCTTTGTTACCCCACAGGGACTGACCGAGGCCTTCATCTCCCCACAGTGAATACAATAACCCCCCCACCAAGGAGGCCCCCGGGGCAACAGGAGCTGGGGCGAGGGGTAGAAGAGTATAACATGTTATACATATATAATAAATTTTAAAAGTTATCCTTTGACTTCAATAAAGTTGTCAGAAGTCCTGTCCTAGAGGCAAGACCATTATCTCTAAGGCCAGGTAGATCAGTCCCGTGGAGAAAACTGGTGTTCACAGCTTTGCCGGTTGGGAAATTTCAATCCAATCAGCTAAAAGGTATGTAGACAGAGCCCCCAACTCATCTGCTGGGGACATTTTACGTCCTGACTCTGGAGCCGGCATGAAGTCGGGAGCCAACCCTGGGATTAGCATCTTTCTTGCTCTCCAGACCCCCATTCCAAACTGTTCACAGGGCCCCGGTGTTGTGTGCTCAAATGTTTCCTGTCTGTTTCATCTTTTGTGTCTTGGTCTCTGCAAGATGTGACAGGTGGAGGGAAACAGAGCGATGACCTTCTCACTCTGCAACACCTGGGGGATTTTCACTTCCTTCCATTTGAGGGTAGACCTTTCCAAGAGGACCCCTCACCGCCATACTCCCTGGCAAGAAGCTGAACTGAATTTTGCTACCAGAGGTACGATGGTAGCACGCTTTGTTTTGTAGGTTGAAGTATATCCAGCCATTGTTTTTTACTTCATCAAAAATAACATAGATGAAGCCGGGCGTGGTGGTGCATGCCTTTAATCCCAGCACTCGGGAGGCAGAGGCAGGAGGATCGCCATGAGTTCAAGGCCAGCCTGAGACTACAGAGTGAATTCCAGGTCAGCCTGGGCTAGAGTGAGACCCTACCTCAAAAAACCAAAATAATAATAATAATAATAATAATAATAATAATAATAATAATAACATAGATGATGTTTTGGGTTTCATGTGCACAAAATCATATCCTTTTAAATGACAATTTGCTTTCTTCCTTTCTGTGCCTTTCATGAACTCCTTCCTGCCTCCCTGCGTTGACAGAAACATCCTGTATAATTACAGTTAGAAGTGCTACTGGGGCTGACTTGCCTCCTTCCTGGCTTCAGAGTGGGGTTTGCTATAGTGTGGGATGTTAGTTATCTATATTTTTTGTATGTTTCTTTCTTTTTTTTGAATCAGATAAAAGAAATGCTGTCCCTTTGGTTCCAAGTTGGCTTCCAGAATTTTCCTTTCATCGTTGAATGTAGGATTCTTTCAAATGCTTTTGCGTTCCTTGCCCTAACTTTAGTTATTTTCTCTTTAACTATTAAGTTATAGATAGTTTGATGGCTCGAAGCAGTTGTCCCCATAGACTCATGTGCTCTGAATGCTTGGTCCCCAGCTCGTGGCATTTTGGGAGGTAGATTCTTGCTAGAGGAGGTCTGTCCCCTAGGGGATGCGCTTAGGGGTGTCATAGCCAACTTGTCCTTCCCAGAACTCTCTTGTGACTGGTGTCCACCTGCTGTGGCCGAGGAGATGCCCAGCCTCTGCTCATGGCCTGTTTTCCCTGCCATCATGGAGCTTCCCCTGGAGATGCTGAGCCAAAATAACCCCTTTCCTTTCATCAGCTGCTTTGGGTTGGGTGACAAGGTTATCTTTGCCTTGCAAACAATTTCCAGGACTTGGGGAGATGGTTCAGTGGCTAAGTGCTTGCTGTGAAAGCCATGAGGATCCCAAGAGCCCACAGCATGTCACATTCCTGTAATCCCAGCACTGGGGAGGCAGAGTGACCGAGAATCCCCGGGGATCACTGGCGAGCTCTTCTCAACAAATGGGTGACCTCTAGGTCAAGAATCAAAGTGGTCTCCTTTCTGCTTCTCCTACTTCTCAGGTGAATGTACCCCCCCTGCTGCATGCACCCCTTTCTCTTGCTCTTCACCATCAGTTTCTTTTCTGTCTCCCCCATCACAATAAAGTCTTAGATCTAAAAAGTCAAAGTGGAGGAGGCACCAAATGTCTGCCAATGCACACTTGTGCCCCCACCACACACACATGTGCGCACGCACTCCACATATATATGCATGAAGAAAAAGAAAGAAAAGAATTCAGTATCACTCCTATATAAATCGTAAAGGCACCAAGTTTTCTACCCCACCTCCCCTTTGTTCATCCTGACACAAAACTTCCTTGAGGGCCGGAGAGATGGCTCAGCAGTTAAGGCGCTTGCCTGCAAAGCCCAAGGGCCTGGGTTTGGTTCCCCAGGACCCACGTAAAGCCAGATGCACAAAGTGGTGTGTGCATCTGGAGTTCCTTTGCAGCGGTGGGAGGCCCCACAAGTCCCATTCTCTCTCTCTCTCTCTCTCTCTCTCTCTCTCTCTCTCTGTTTCTCTTCTCTCTGTCTCTCTTGCATACAAAGGAATAAAAGCATTTACTTTAAAAACACTTCTTTGATATTTCAGAAGGGATAGAACCCTGAGTGAAGCCCATTACTCCTAAGGGCAGGTGTCAGAAGTCTAGAAGCCAGGTGACACATCCTGTCCCTGTGGATCATGCCACCTTCGCACAAAGCACTCAGCACACCTCACCCTGCACTGGCAGGAGCAGGGGTTTCCCAGGCTGGGTCACTTGGTTCTGAGAGCAGCTGCCTGCAATCCTTTGGGTACGACAGAGGCGCTCTCTGCCTCCCACGGGAAGCACGTTTCTTTGCAGTGATTATAATGAATTCTCTTCTGTTCCCATTTGCTGCTCCTGACATTCACTGAGTTCATGACAAGATCAAGGGAGATCACTGCAGGTCCCTCTGAGGTCACTGAGGACAGCACTTAGCTAATAATGCAATAGATTCTCTTTGAGATATTGTGGCTGGATAGGAACCAGACTGTTAGCCATAGGATTTGTATTTGGTGGTGGAAAAAAAATTAGCCACAAAAATTCACTATTGTTCCTCCATTGAGAGGGGAAAGTCAGCCCCCTCCCCTTGAGTCGGGGTGAGCAATGGAACCTTTTGGGGGTGACATGGTTCTCTCCCCATCTCATAGAACACTTACTCAACAGGAAGGCTAGCTACAACAGTGCAAGAAGGTCAAAACCTCTGTGCCTGCCACACTGTACGGAAGCCCATGTGGGACAGACTAGCTAACCATCTCAGCCAGCACCAGGCAAAGAGACCATCAGAGGAAGGGGCACCTTGGGAGCCTGCCCATCAACCTCACAGCCGTGAAAGCTCACCACAAATTGCTACCTTACTCCCCAAGGGTAGGAAATAATGTTCATCTCCATCAGCTGATTGAGTTTTGATTGGATCTCGCAGAGGCAGGGATTACCGTGACGTCACAGAAAGGTTACATTCGCTCAAGGCTATTCTGGTAAAACGCGATGGAACTGGGCGAGAAGGAATTCTGAGCTTTGCAAGCACTTGGCCGGCACTGTACACACATCCCGACAGTTTATCAAATTCTCGCGCGTGCAAGAAATCAAATTGACAGCCAGGAACACAAATTACACATTATCTGGTGAATTAATTTGAGTTAACAAAAACCATGTCGAATTGGATTTAGACACTCCGGCCTCCACGTGGGAGTGAAAGAGACCTCTGACCACGTAGAGGCACGAGGGATGGAGGAAGGAGAGCACCTAGACCACATTCCGTGTCCCTTACTTAGGTCTCCTTACATGTCACAATTTTCCCATAAGTCACTGGGAATTTACTGTCAAGATAAACGTCAGCACTCTCCTCCTCTCTTCTACAGAGCAGGTATTTCGGGGACATCGTTAGGAATTAGTCTCTAGATTGGCTTATTCCTGTCACTTCAAAACTGGGTAACTTTGATCCCAGGACTTGGGATGCAGAGGCTGGAGGATCACCATCAGTTCAAGGCCACCCTGAGATTACAGAGTGAATTCTAGGCCAGCCTGGGCTAGAGCAAGACCCTGTCTCAAAAACAAACCAACAAATAAACAAACAATATATATATATAGGTTTTTCAAGGTAGGGTGGGTAAAGCCTAAGTGTGCATAGTTGGTATTATAATTACCTTGGCATTGCTGGCATAAAGCCCCTGTTGCAGTCAGCTTTCTAGTTGCTGCTCAGAAAGAACCCAAATAAAAGTGGCTTGTGGAGGAATGGGTTTATTAGGCTTACGGACTTGAGGTGAGACTCCATCCTGGCAGGGAAAACGATGGCATGAGCAGAGGGTGGACATCACCTCTGCCACAGCACTGCAAACAGCGGCAGGAAGGTGTGCCAAACCCTGGCAAGGGGGAGCTGGCTTAGAATGCCATAAGCCCGCCCCCTACAACACAGCTTCATCGACGTTGTAAAACCCAAACTGCCATCAGCTGAGGATCGATCTATCAGAACACATTCATTTGTTTGTGGGGGACACCTGGATCGAACCATGACAGCACGCAACCAAAAACAGCTGATGGGAGACAAGTTGTTTATTTTGGCTTCCAGTCCTGAGGGGAAGCCTCGTGATGTCAAGGAACAGCATGGCATGAGCAGAGGCTGGACATCACCTCTGCCACAGCAGGTGGACACCAGCAGCAAGAAAGAACCTGACCAGCGAGGGGTCAATAAATCCACTTCAAGGTCCACCTCCAGGAATTCACCTCCCCCAGCAAGGCTCAATCTCCCAAATTACTGTCAGCTGGGGACCAAGCATTCAGAACACCTTCGTTTATGGGGATGTCTCGTTCAAATTGCCACATTTGGACACCGTTGGTCATAGTGTCCTCCTGTGGGGAAGGTCATTCACTGAGGGCGAGGGGTCTGACAGAAGCATACCTGTGAACAGACAGAAGTGAGTCTGTCACACAACTTCAAGAAACCCCTCTTCCAGACAAGACTAATTTATATCTCCATGGAAAAGTATCAACTCCGTCTCCTTTATAAAAATAAAGTAACATACACTCAAATCGGAGAGCACTGTTTTAAAACGTAGGCCATTTTTTGTGGGAATGGTGTGGTATTTTGGTATAGATATGTCCCCAGATTGAATGTCACTTGGAGAAATGATCTCTTCCTGTATCTTTTTTTGATAATGTCCTGGAAGAGACGTACTTGATTTGGTCCTATTGCTAGGACGTCATTTCCGTCCGTGGTCCTCCTGATGCCTTCTGCTCTAGCCATCCTGAGCCGGTTGTCTGTCCTCTGGATAAGCAGGCTCCTTTCTAGGTGGGACTTGTGATGGTTAAATTGTCACCTGGACAAGATCTAGATTCTTCCAGGAGACAAATCTCTGGGCATGTGTGTGGAGGAGTTTCTAGGTTAGATTAATTGGGGTGAGAAAAACCACCCTAGGAGTGAGTGGCCCCATCCCAGGGGGCTGGGATCCAAGAAGGTATGGAGAAGAAAGTAAACTGAGCAGCTGAGTCCTCACTCTGCTCTGATCATGGACTCAGTGTAACCAGCCGTCTCCCATTCCTGCCACTGTCCCTTCCCTGCCACGATGTGTGTCCTGTAACCGCAGCCTTCCAGCTCTTCCTGTCGTCAGTTGCTTCTGACTTATTAGTCACAACAATGAGAACCAGGAAAGCTGGGATATTTGTGTTGAGTCTAATCCCAGCACTCAGGAGGCAGAGGTAGGCAGGTTGCTGTGAGTTCAAGGACAGCTTGGGACAACAGAGTGAGTCCAGGTTAGCCTGGGCTAGAGTGAGACCCTACCTTGAAAAAATAACAAATATACATTGTATTGCTACTTATGATTGCCTTTCCCCAGACCATCTCTTAGTGTCTCGGTCCTCAAATTGAAGAAGCAAGTCAGAGCCCGCCTCTGCTCTTGTCAGAGAGACAATTTCTACACGTCACGGTCTCTATATGACGTAGACGGTGACCTTGTCTTCTCTTCAGGACATCCATCTGACTCTAGACCTGAAAAGAAGACACCATGACCTCTGCAAAGACGTGATCGTTGAAGTTCAAATTCCCTGTGTGAGAGCCGTGGTGGGGGAGATGGTCCAGAGGCATGGCGCCCCTCAGTGACAACACACTTGGGCCAGGAAGACCGGGCTGAGTACTAGGCTCTCCAGGATCCCCTGCCACAAGGACTAATCCAGACAGCCCACGGAGGAGGATATCCAACTGATCAGGGATGGGGAGGGGGGGAATTGGGGAATTCGGGATAACAACGCATTATTTGCCCACTAAATAATGTAACTCATTATGGACAATAAATTTATATTTAAAAAAAATTCCCTGAACCAAATTAGCACATAGGAAGTATTCAATAAATAGCTTTCCTCAAAGCTCCTCGTGTGACTATTTTGGGTACCCCAGTTGAAACCTAACCCTTACGTGATACCAAAATTGAAGACATCTTTTCTTGGGCCTCTTGCTGCGTCTCTGTTAAGTGAATTCTGAGTGATTAGCAGCACAGCCCACCAGGCTCTGCGTGTCTTTAATGATGTCTCTGAACATCCTTCATCGAGGAAGAAATCTACAGATGAGGTTTACCTTCAGTAGCCAATCCCCATTGCCTGGTGGGAAGGTTTGGGTTCATGAGGAAGAATAACAGGGAGCTTTTGTTGGAGGGTAAACCAGGGATGGTACATGAGCCGAATTCGGAAGTTTCCACATTAGCTTCTTTCTTCGACATGGCGTATTAAAATAGGATAAGAATGTAACTTTACAGTTCTCCTGGGAACAGAAGAGGGTTTTGACATTTTAAAGGTCACATCTGGAGCCCCAAGGGAAGTGTATAGGAAAATGGGATCGGGTTGATTCCCTGAACCCATCTCTTGAGTAATTTAAGAAAGGTACCAATGGAGTTGTGTGTGTGTGTGTGTGTGTGTGTGTGTGTGTGTGTGTGTGTGTGTGTGTGTATATATATATATATATATATATATATATATATATATATATATATATATATATATATATATATATATATATATATATATATATAAAAGCAGCAGAAAACTTTCTTTTCAAAAGAAATCAAGCTGTAATCCCAGTTTCTCAAACTGATCAAAGCATCAGGCTCTGTTTGAAGTGGAGTTTTGTAGCCTGGAGGCCTCATTCAATCCAAGTGGCCTCACACAATCCCAGTCCTGGAGAAGTGAGACCCAGGGCTCTGCCGAGTATGATTGGAACAACACGATCCCCCATGATGCTCTTTAGGAGCGGGACTTCAGATCTCTCCTGGCTTGGAAAACCAACTGTAAGGACACTTAAACCAATGGCCTGTACATAAAGCAGGAGGCTCCTTTCTTTGATTTCAGCCTTGACCGTGACACTGAGATTAAGCAGATTGAATCCCTGCTGGTGACAAGCACCTCCCAGGGCTGACTCGGTGGGTCTGGGATGCCGCCTCAGATCTGCATTTCTGATCTAGTCCCAAGTATTGATCCAGCTTTTAATCTCAGAGCTTGAAACGGACACAGAAGAATCTTTTGTAAGACTTCATGATAACAACACAGATGAAGTGTCTGGACCCAGCCCACTGGCTAGAGACCTGGAAGTGGATGTTTTCCCCCATGTTCCCCAGGTTTTCTTGTGGTCCATTACATTCGAGAACAATATCTCTTTTGAAAAAATATTTTAACTTATTTGAGAGAGAGAAAGAGAAAGAAAGTAGAGAGGTGCCAGGACCTCCAGCCACTGCAAACAAACTCCAGCTGCACGCACCACTTTGTGCATCTGGATTTTTGTGGGTACTGGGGAATTGAACTTAAGCCATTAGGCTCTACAAGCAAGCACCTTTAACCACTGAGCCATTTCTCCAGCCCTCGAGAGCAATGTTCCAGCATGTATGTCTGCATGACATCCTTCAGGAACCCAAAAAGACAACTCAACACTCAACAGATTCCAAGATTGCAGAAGGCCATGCTACTGTATAGAAAATTCCTCCGAGTTGAGATACTCTCTCCTTCCTTCAGGACAGAGGCTTGGGAGACTCAGGACATCATTCTGGGAGAGCCGAAAATGAAAAGGTCACAGGGGCACCCCCCAAGTTTAGAGGTGCAGTGGACAAAGGGAGAGAGCAGACACTGACCAGTAGGCTAGCAATTTTCTCTGAATGGAAACATCCCTTCCTCAGAGGAGGAAGGTTTGTGATTCTGGGGGGAAGGATGCAAAACCCCCTCCTTGAGGTTAAACAAGGGTAGACACTGTTTGGGGAGAGAATCTTCCACGCACAGAGCTGCCCACAAGGCCTGCAGTGAGTGGGCTCCAGAGGGCTTGGGGTCACCCACTGCTCCTGTGAGCAGCCCCCCACCTGCTCTGGAAAAAAAAATCATGCAACGAGACTTGGCGCCCAGCATGGGAACCCAACTCTACTCGTGGTTTAAAAACAGAGTCTCAAAAGGCATCATGAACTAATTTCAGAAGCAGCAGCATCGGGAAAGAAGCATCTAGCTTCTCAAGCCCTACTTTCTCCAAGGATATGTGACCTTCCTCTGTCATTCCCTTTCTGGGTGGGTTCCTTATTCACAAGGTCACCTGCTAGATTCCCAGAGCCTAGCACAGTGCCTGGCCCAGGGAAGGTGTTAATATCACCGTTTTGTCTTCATATCATGTTTGGACCTGTTGTAGTCAACCTTCTTGTTCCTGCAACAAAGAACCCGACCAAAGGCAGCCTGTGGAGGAATGGGTTTATTTGGCTTAAGGCCTCAAGGGGAGACTCCATCCTGGCAGGGAAAATGATGGCATGAGCAGAGGGCTGGACATCACCTCTGCCACAGCACTGCAAACAGCGGCAGGAAGGTGTGCCAAACACTGGCAAGGGGAAGCTGGCTTATAACCCCCAAAAGCTCGCCCCCAACAACACAGCTCCAGCGAGGTTCTAAAATTGCCATTAGCTACCCATAATCCCCTACCCCATGGACTGATCCAGTTTGCCCACAGAGGAGGGCTGATTGGGGACAGGGAAGAGGGAGATCGGGGAATTGGGGACACCAACACGTTATTCACTGTATCTAATTATGGATAATAAAGAAATAAAGAAATAAAATTGCCATTAGCAATCAAGCATTCATAACACATCCATTTTAGGGGAGACACCTAGATCAAACCATCACAGTACCTGACCAATTATTTACAAAAGTTCATATTAATATTCCCAAGTTAGCAAATTGAAAACTGGCCATCTCATAATACAAAATGTCGAGTTCTCTCAAGAGTCTGGGTATATTAGGCGTTCCACAGAGAGGAGAAGAGGTACGCTAGAATCTGGCTCTGAAGCCAACATTTATTGGATGTAATACAGGAAATTTTATTCAACTGCTTTGAGTCTCCATTATTTTATTTTTTTACTTATAAATTGGAGATTTGATAGATCCAGTTTCAGGTCTTGTGAATATTCAACTGGTTAATATGAAATGTTTAGCACAATTCCTGGTAGGGTGGCTTCAATGTGAACACATGAATGTAGGTCCCCCAGAGCCTGAGATAATTTTGATTGAGTAACTTGAGTGTCCAGCAGCCCTGCTGGAGGACACGTGTGGTAGTTTGAGTGGATGTCCCTCAATCGATTCAGGAGTTTTGTGAACGCTTGTAACTTGAAGGAGGTGTCACCTTGAATGGACCCTAAGGGGTTTCTGGGTGGATCTGGAATTCAGCAATATGTATGCAATGAGCATTCTGAGCTCTGCCTGGCGTGTGCTCGCTTTGGAGGTGCTGGTGATGGTTTCTCTCTCTCTGCGTGGCTCTGTAGGCTTCAATAAATCCCTTCTTCATTCATCCCAGCAGTGTGGGCTGTCTACAAGGTGTCCCTGGCAACAGATCTTGCAGTCCGGGCCTAAGTTGTAGAAAGAACAATTTGGACTCTGTCTGTTTGGTGATGTCTCTCCGCTTGGCTCTGTGGCAGTGAGCCAGCTTCTGCTGTCATTAATGGCGTTCCCCTGGAATCTGTAAGTCTGCAATGAACCATGTCCTCCATAAGCTCTTCCTGGTCAGATGTTTGTCAGCAACAGAACTGTATCACCTGGTACACAGTAAGTATTGAATTTAGTAGTAATAGCCCCTTGGATGATGAAATAAGTCCATGATTCTTTTATTTCAATAAAAGACCCTATTTATGAGAGAGAGAGAGAGAGAGAGAGAGAGAGAGAGAGAGAGAGAGAGAGAGCAAATGGGCACACCAACCAAAGCCTCCAGCCACTGCACACAAACTCCAGATGCATGCACCACCTTGTGCATCTGGTTTTACGTGGGTACTGGGGAATTGAACCCAGGTTGTTAGGCTTTGTAAGCAAGCACCTTAACCGCTGAGCCATCTCTCCAGACCACACATGATCACATTGGGAGTCCCTTTACTGTAAGTACTTCAGGAAGGTTAGCTCTGTGGAACTGGTAGACCATGGCTCCACTCAGCTTGAGGAAAACCTTTCTAGGAGAGAGGGTGTCAGCCAACAGGGATTTACAGAGGTACTGAAAAATGGAGTCACTTAGGTGCATAATGTTCAGACATCAAAGGAGCAGGAGGGGGTGTGGGGACTGAATTCTCCCTGGGGTTCCTCTGAATATTGGGCTGAATATTGACTGGGCAGCTCAGACCCTGCTGAACTCAAGATGAGTTCAGAGACTGCTAGGCATCGTGACCCAAGCATCAGCCAGAGTGTTGGCGTGCTATTTTTAGCCTGATTACTAAATCAAAGAATGCAATTTTCAAACACATTCCTTAAGAGTTCACTTGGGGAACCAGGCCTGTGTGATCATTTCTAGCAGGAAGTGTGCTTTCTTCACTTGCTTGGATCGTTATGGATTTCAAATATTCCCTTGTTCTCCGGGGAAAATTCTAGTTGTCAGCCAGATGCACTCATGAAGGAGAGAAGTAGTTGGGAAAATCCATACAGATATTCCATTCAATCTTCTTTTAAACAATCCTGGGGCTGGAGAGATGGCTCAGCAGTTAAGGCACTTGCCTCCAGTGCCTAAGGCCCCAGGTTCAATTCCACAGGACCCACATAAGCCAGACCCACAAGGTGGTGGCCCTGGTGTGCTCTCTCTCTCTCTCTCTCTTTCTCTCTCTCTCTCTCTCTCTCTCTCTTCTTGAAAATGAATAAAAATATTAAAAAATAAAATAAACAATCCTGGTGTGCTTGTGTATTCATGTGTGTGAGTGTGGGTACCTATGTCACAGGGCACGTGTGGAGGTCAGGAGACAATCATGGCTGTCAGTTCTCACTTCCACCTTGTTGGAGGAAGTCTCTGGTGTTTGCCATTGGGCATGCAGATGGCTTCCAGAGGTGTGCTGGGATTACAGACACTCGCTTCTGTATCCAGCTCTTCCCTGGGCTCTGGGGATTCACACTCAGCTCACCATGCTTACATAGCAAGTGATTTTATCCACTGAGCCATCTCCCCAGATGCACCCGTATTAATCATCCTTGAGGTGGTAAAAACTCTGGCGAGGGGGAGCTGGATATGACACTCCTACACCTGCCCCCAGCAACACACCTCCTCCAGCCCAACTCCACCTTCCAAACTGTCACTATCTAAGGATCAAATATACAAAACATGTGAGTTTATGAGGGACATCTGGTTCAAAACACCACTAATTACCTAGGAGCTTTCAGTGAAAATTACTGTGAATCTGAGAGCGTTATCAAGCCTCTCGTGAAAACAGATTGTGGAAGAACTCGAGAATTATTCAGTTTATAGTGCATAGCCAAGGATCGGAGGGCTTAGATGCAGAGTTTTTAGTACAGTATATTAAGCCTCCTGAGGACTGATTGAGAGAGAGAGAGAGAGAGAGAGAGAGAGAGAGAGAGAGAGAGAGAGAGAGAGATTGACAGGCTGTTTGCTAAGCAAAGAGAACTCCTCCCCCTCACACTTGGCAGGGCAGGTGATGACATCATTTCCGCTTCACAGTTAAGAAAATGGAGATGCTGTGAGGTTAGCTGACAGATGGGACTGTGAGGGGGTTCAGATCACTGGGATCTAGAATCCTAGGCAAGTCTGATATTTTAGCTTCTTGGAGGCTATCCATGACCCTATCTAGTTTTTTTTATTAGCTTTTTAATTTATTATTTTTGCTTTACATATTCATTAATCTAATGATATGGAGATATGATATGGAGCAAGTCAGTTTCTTTTTTTTTCTTTATTGTTCATAATGAGTTACATTGTTTAGTGGGGTAACAATGAGTTGTTCTCCCCAATTCCTCATTGCCCCCCTTCCCCATCCCCAGTCAGCTGGATATCCTCCTCCGTGGGCCATCTGGATCAGTCTTTGTGGTAGGGGACCATGGATAGCCCAGTCTTCATCCGGGTTCTCCTGACCCAAGTGTGTTGTTACTGAGGGGTGCCAAGTCTCTGATATTCTCCCCCACCACGGCTCTCACAACCTTTCCACCCCCTTGAGTCCCCTATCTAGTTTTAAACATCATGAAATGTTGAACCCCTTTTCAGTGTCAGAGGTTAGACCTGTGTAATACCCCAAAAAGTTCTAGAAACTTCCAGACTCTACCTGAGAGGAAAAGCAATAATACACAGAAGCTACTGAACGCTGAGTGGTAGACCTCTTAGCTATTTCCTTGTTTACTGACTTATCTATAGAGAGAGTTTGATTGTGTGGACATACTGTCATTTGATCGGATTCTGTTCCCCTCTTTCCCACCCCCATTCTACTGAGGACTCTTCTGTGTCATTGTCTCCTTCCTTTTGTCATCCTCTGTCCTCCACGTCGAAATAGTCATGGGCTCAGAATATTGCAGGTCAGAATTTTCTATCATTTTTTTGGAGATTTCATATTTTGTCATTAAAAATGTAATTTATTAGGGTTAGGGTAAAAAATATAAAAAATGTAATTTATATAAATTTACTTATATTAGTATAAATAAATAGATCTACCTATCTATCTAGTTACTTATGAATAAATAGATCTGTTTATTTATGTTGATAAAATTCTAATTTATATATTTTAACAGATTATGCTCCTTTATTCCCTCACCCCCATTCCCATTTCCCTAAAGGCCCTCTCAGTGGAATTATGGCATTCTCTGTGGGAGTCTTTTTAAAAACATTTTTACAAATATTTTTATCTATTTATAAGCAGAGAGTGAGACAGAAAGAGAAACAGAGAGGGGGAGGGGGAATGAATATGGTAAGTGAACTCCAGATGCATGCACCACTTTCCACATCTGGCTTTTTGTGGGCACTGGGGACTTGAACCCGGGGTCATCAGGCTTTGAAGGCAAATGCCTTAACTGCTGAGCCATCTCTCCAAGCCTAACTTTTTGTTTGGGGGTTTATTTTCAAGGTTGGGTCTTACTCTAGCCCAGGCTGACCTGGAACTCTTCTGTAGTCTCAGGTTGGCCTCAAACTCACAGATTAAAGGCGTGTGCTATCATGTATGGCATTGTGATTGATTAATTAATTAGTTTTTGGTTTGTATTCTCATCACCAAAGACAACAGCTTGTCAGATGTCTCCCAGAAACATCACACTGGTCGCAGTTACGTGATACCTGCTCGGAGGATGGACAGAAGCATGGGTCCAGCTTTTTCTGGGCTGAGCACGGAAGGACTGATGTGGATAAGGCTGACTCATCTAGCGTGTGTGTCTCAGCAAGGTATCTCTGGAGCAGGTCCCTGAGACTACAGTCATTACCATGGAGCTGGTCAGTTTCTTGGAGTTCTGGGGTCACAGTGGGCGCTGGGAGGTACCTGCCCTGTTACTCACGACTGAAGAATGAGGGCTTATCTCTTCCCAAGAGCTCTGCCAGCAGGCTCCAGGGCTATCCGGAGCTTCCTTACACTGGGCAGCAAGTGAGATGGAGCGCAGCTTGGAAAAGCTCTGCGCAAGACTAAAACACAGGACTTCATGTTAGAAATCATCAAGGGGTTCCAATATCCTGGTTCCCAGCTGGAGAGATGGCTCAGCCGTTAAGGCACTTGCCTTTAGTGCCTAAGGCTCCTGGTTCAATTCCCCAGGACCCACTTAAGCCAGACCCACAAGGTGGTGGCCCTGGTGCTCTCTCTCTCTATCTCTCTTTCTTTCTCTCTATCTCTCTGCTTGAAAATGAATAAAGAAAATATTTTTGCCTTCAATATCCTGGTTCCAATCTCAGAAGGTGTTGCCTGCAGAGCACCTTTGCTTGCTGCTGAAGCCTGGACTTTGGGGGGGGGTGGAGGAGTATTGGAAAATGGTTCCAGGAGTGGAGTCAGTCCCCCAAAGGTGCTATATATGGTGATCAAAAGTCTGTGCTTTCAGGGTGCTGGAGCAATGGTTTAGTGGTTAAAGGAGCTTGCTTGCAAAGCCTAAGGGCCTGGGTTTGATTCCCCAGGACCCATGTAAAGCCAGATGCACAAAGTGGAGCACGTGTCTGGAGTTTGTGTGCAGTGCCAATTCTCTCTCTCTCTCTCTCTCTCTCTCTCTCTCTCTCTCTCTCTCTCTCTCTCTCTCCCTCTAGTAAATAAATACAATATTTTTCAAAAAAGGGAGTTTGTGCTTTCAGGAAGGCCCGTTCTGGGTTCTAGTCCCAATTCTGCTTCTTAATCACACTGTGGTTTTAGAAACTTGTTTAATCTTTCAAGGACTCTCTTTTCTCTCTTATAAAGGAGTGGTGTAGTTCAGTGACAGACCTGGGCTTGAACCCATACTGAATGAATGAATGAATGAATGAATTGATGGTCTCTATGTGTTTGCCATGTATTACTGAGCCTAGAACACTAACTGAGAGCTGCTGTGTTTCCGGTAGCGTATTCTTAGCAGACACTACCCTATGCCTTCTCTTCGAGGTTGCTATGGGAATTTTGCTGATCAAAAAACTCAAGTTTTACCATGCTGGAGAGAGGATTTTAGCTTCCTGAGAACAGACCCCCGCATCCTAAGCTTGCAGAAAATGTCACTCAGCTGGGCAGGTTTTGCTCTCTCAACATCATTTCATTATTTGCCACAAATGCTTTGGATTTGGTCAGTTTCCTTTTTATAACACTTGTCTCTTCATCTGTCTTTGCAGTGACCTTTTTACTGCTGGCACGAAGCACCTAACCAGAAGCAGCAGATGGGAGGAAAGGGCTTATTGTGGCTTCCAGTCTGGAGGGGAAGCTCCGCGATGGCAGGGGACAGCATGGCATGAGCAGAGGCTGGACGTCACCTCTCCACAGCAGGTGGACAATAGCAGCAGGAGAGGGAGCTGAGCTCTGGCAAGGGGGAGCTGGCTGGAACACCCCTAATCCCACCCCCAACAACACACCTCCTCCAGCAAGGCTCCACCTCCCAAAGTGCTACCAACTGGGACCAAGCATTCAGGATGAGTTTATGGGGGACATCTCAAACCACCATATCAGCTCCTTGAATTCTCAAAAGGCTTTCCAAACTTATCTTAGCCTATGTAACATATATGGGAGTTATCTCGAGTTAACATTCAACACAGCAGAATAGTGTTTGTACGAGGCCTTTCTGCATAAACTAGTGTAAGCCTACTCAGGAGTCAGACAGGATGGCCAAGAGGAATCTAACCTCTAACGCCATTCATTCCTCGGCATTACTCAGACATTTTGAATGTCACTATTATAGCTAGATTTTGTGAATATGCTGAAAGAACTTATAAACATGTATTTGATGTTATGATGAAAACGAGCCATGTTCAGATACACGGTGGGTCAGAATGGCTGTGTGGTCCCTTTCCAAGAACAAGGGACACCATTAGGAAAAGCCAGCTGCCTAGTCTCCTGAGTTCTTAAGACCCAGCGCCCCCACTTCAAGGAGGGCTCCTCCCTTGTTCAACCTGGCGCCCAGTGGTAGGCAGGCTGGACATTTTATTAAAGGAGCTGGGTGAGATTCTGAACAAGGAGTAGGGTTCTCCCTAGCTGGCCACTTTGCTCTGACGCTGTGATACATGTTGACACTTAAGGATCCCGTCTGAAGGATGGTCATTTTTAGAAAACAATGAGGCCATTTTGCTTGTCCAGAGGGGCTCCAAGGGTCTCACCGTGGAGCAGTTTCTTTGTAGAACAAGTCAAGGGACAGATGTTCTCACGATCTCCCAAGCAAAGAGTGAATTTCTTAAGAAAAACTTTGTTTGGCCTAGAACACACTGGAAATGATAGTTTCAGTTCTTTTTTCATTTAGGAGATTTCCCTTTTCTGATCTGTGATGTAACTGGGAAGAAACGCCTTATGCACCAGAACAAAATCTCATTTGATTTTGCGTGTGATGAATCACTTTGGAAAAGTCTGAGAGTAAATTTGGGGCAGTTTGGGGATATTGAAGACACAATCGCCCCGCCTCTGCATCCTTAACGGCTCTTTGCGGGGAGATGAAGCCCTTAGTCATGAGCTGGTGTTTCTGTGGGCTTCAATGCTTCCTATTTATAGAGTGACATTTGGGGGACCGAGTGAGCATTTCACTTTCAGAGGCACCACGCTGTCAGACGCATGCGGGGATAGAAAGTCCTTTGTGGGGAACCAGCACACATTCAGGCATCAGATGGAAAGTGGCTGATTTCTAGCCCAGCCCTTCTGCAAAGTGGAAGCCGAGCCTTTCTGCTCTTTGACATACAAAAGCGCTTTGCTTGGGAATGGATTCCAAGAGAAGGCAAACTCCAAACAAACGGCGTCATTTTGCTCTAACCTGCGAGCAATGAGAGAGATTCCAAGTATTCGATGGTGGGAGGAAAGCAGTGCCTCCTCACCCCTGTCAGTAGATGCTGCTGACAGGGTGAGCGGTCGTGACCGTGGGCCTGAGGGCCCCTGGGCGCCCACATCCTCGTCTTCTCCTCTGCTGGCATCTCAGTCAGATTCTGTGATTGTGGTGGTGGTGGTGGTGGTGACGGTGGT
>PVHP010025909.1:7880-25285 GCA_004024765.1 Zapus hudsonius | reverse complement strand
TGCACAGCCTTTAACATTTTTCAACACACAGCTATTATTTTTATTTCCTATTTAGGAAAGATGTTCTAAGACTAGAGCTATGACATTTTTCTTGTGGTAGTTCGCTTACTTGTCTTCATATATATTTTGATAAAGATCATTAATTCAGAGTAATGAAATTTGTTTCACTTAGATGTAAAAACATACAACATAAACTATTACATATGAGGATCCCCCTTTGACATCAAGCATGATCATTTTACCCAGAAACATAACCGCATAAAGTCACATAAATTAGAAAAGTGAATGTTAAACATTGTAGTACAAGAACTCCAATCCAGGATAGATGTGCCTTTGGGTCACACACTATAAAGGAGTGCTAAGTATTACACTGTAGTTAAGGAGATGAGGGTAACCCCTTCTGTAAGTTTCACAATGATGGCCTTAGGTTTTCCTGCTTTGTAGTTTTGGCTGAGACCTTCTCAAGTTCTCCAGTTTCATCTTGTTCAATGACAATGACAATCCCATCTGGACAGCCCCATAGAACCAGTGGGGTGATTTCACTTTCCACAATTATACTGTGGTTTCGGTGTTGAGGGCATCCAGGAACTTCTAGATTAGTGTTGATGTCAAGGGTTTAGAGTAACTTCAGACAATGGATTTCCTGCCCATGTGACCTCCAGCAAGTGTGCTTGGTTCAAAGAAGCTTGGCATTTTCTCATATGACTTTGCAAATCACTTCTGCAGAAACCTAAACTCTAATCCAACACTCAGTGGGAGGGAATGGGGAGAATTATTCTTAATGGGATGGTGAGAACTCAAGGAAGAAAAGTGAATGACTCACACAACATATTGGCCCACTTGTGGTGAAGAACAGATCTAGAAGGAAATGGAATATATGTTGGTTCTTACTCACTTGGATGGTGACTGGGGCATTTGGGTCAATTAACATCCACTGAATGGATGAGCTCTGCTAATGTTCCTTTTCCTTCTTGTGGGACACCTGAAAATTATCCCTTTTAATTCAGGAGGACATTTGTTTCATAAAAAATGACAAGCAAGGTCATTTCTTGTCGGTCTCAAGTGTCATGTGGCAGATTGTGTGTGTGTGTGTGTGTGTGTGTGTGTGTGTGTGTGTGTGTGTGTGTGACAGAGAGGCCAGCGAGGAAGAGAACATGAGCTTCCACTGGTTACATCTCCTTGAGGTCAACCTCAGGCTCATATTTTTATTTGTAAAATGGGAGTGATAATTTTGTGTTGACTCACAAGGTTACAAGGATTAAATACGGTAACCCACATAAGCACTTAGCATTCTGCCCAACCCTTAGCAAATGTTACATGGCCTAGAGTAGTAATAACTCCGAATGGTTGCTTCCTTGTGGGAGCTTTTTTCCCCTCCACTGAATCTGTTTTAACTAAATGGTTGTAATATTTTACATATCTATTAGTAAAAAACATAAGAACACAGCGAATAACCAAGGTTTTAATCCTCTGATCACAAAAGAATTTTGTCCTTAACAATTTTTATGATAAAGAAAACCCAAGTGTATTATAGATTTATTATTATGGATTTATCTTATTACAGATTTAATATGATTTATTAAGTTATTATGGGGTTTTCTTTAGATAAAGACCAAAGGATTCGTGATAACATATATTATCATTTCTATGTTTCTATGTTTTACTAGGCTCCCTGTCAGAAATAGCATCAATACCATAGAATTAGCATAATTACAAAGCTTAGCAACGTGGAATATTCTGCTTTTCAGAATGTAGGGCCCTGGCTTAGCAGTATAGGAGATGAAGAGATTCCACAGTTAAGGGACTGTATTTTTTTTATATGATATTCATCTTGGAGGCCAGTGATGCTATCTTGAAGATTGAGAGTCTAAGAATTCCTTAATCTACAGAACAGGTGATATGTTTGGGAAATTGAACAGAAGTCTACATTTACATATATAGATTTATAAATGTATGTAAAATTAACACTTCCAATCATGTAGAGTACACTAATTTACTTCAGAGAATTTCAGTCTTGTTTTGTGGTCTTGGGGGGTCCTTGTTCAAATTCTTCAAAGTTGTTTGCAGAAAGAACTCTACCAAAAGCAAGCTGAAAGGAGGAATGAATGGGTTTATTTTGGTTTACAGACTCTAGCAAAAGCTCCATCATGCCAGAGAAAATGATGGAATGAGCAGAGGTTGGACATCACCTCCAACACAACAGGTGGCCAACATCGACAGACAGGAAGGTATGCCAAACACTGGCAAGGGGAAGCCGGCTATAATACCCATCAGCCCCTGCCCAACAACACATCTCCAACAAGGTTAAAATTTCCAGTTTGCCATCAGTTGGGGACCAAGCATTCAGAACACATAAGTTTATGGGAGACAAGTGGATCAAACCACCACATTCAGCTTCCCAAGACTTGTGATTTTCCATCTAGTCATGTTGGGAACAACCCCAAAGGCTGTTTCTATGACAGGTTCCTCCTACTTTATTGTTTTTTAATTCACACATTTTTCATAAAAGTGAATACTAGCTTCACTATGTAAATTCACTTTGGCAGGATCCCTGAACAGAATAAATAGTTGTCACAGCCAATTCTATGAACAGATAAGTACTCATTTAAAATCATATTTTTTTAAAAGGAATGAATCATATCATAGAGCAGTGGTTTTATTGTTTCAAGATTAATTTTTATACTTTTAAGATGAAATAATTTGGGTTATTTCATTTAAATTCACCAAAAAAAAAAAAAAAAACCACCCAAACTAACTAAACTGCATTTGTGTACTAAAGAAAAGAGAAATTACAGGGAAATCTAAAACTTAATCTTGACAGTTAATCTTGACTGTCAGTCTGAAGGTATTTGGGATAAAATATATGGATACTTTCTGGGTATGTCTGTGAGGATATTTCCAGGTAGGATTAACTAAAGGGAGAAGAGCCTCCCTGTGATGGTTTGGTTTTGTTGCCAACTTGATCTTTTTAACTATTTTGGGTGGGTCTCTGAGGATGTTCACAGGAAGGCAGCCCTCTCAGTAGGGGGCAGGATGTAAGGAAGCTCAGGAGAGCTAGATATGAACATCCCTTCCCGTGTGGGCAGTGCAGGAAGGAAAATCCAGAGACTCAGGAAACCATTAAGTCTATGATAGGGTTGCAAGACCTCACCCTCCTTCTTGTTTGCTATTGTGTGAGGTTTTTTTTTTTTTTTTCTCTCTCTCTGCTTGGAACTGTGAAAGGGGGCTAGACTCTTTCACTGTTATGGAACTTCCCCTGGATCTGTAGCTTCATTAAATCCTTTCCTCCCATAACTGTGCCTGGTTTGGAGATTCATTCCAGTAGTGTGTGGCTGACTGTGATACTCCCCTAGAGTGGGTGGCCCTTTGTATAAAGAGGTGCCAAAGAGGAAGTAATGTTGCTTTTTGTCCTGCCTTCACTTCTTGGGTTGGAGTGTCGGTGCCCATTGTTGGTGGTGGTGATGCTCTGATACTATCCCCACTGACATTGCATTCCAGCTTCCTCAGCCTTCCAGCATGGACTGGAGTCCAGAGACTCCCTTAAGAATCCTCCAGGCCTTCAACACCCAACCCGGGCTATAGGGACATCATCCAGTTTCATGGACTGAGCAGTGATGGGGTTCTCATCTTTTCCAGCCTGCAGATGGCCATTATTGGACTTTGGAATCCCTAGTCTCTATTGGGTTAACTAGTTTAGTAAATCCACCATGTATACTATAAATTATTCTTCTAGAAAACTTTGTCTAATACAAACACATAGATACCAAATTGAAAATACATTATAGAATTTACCAAGGAATTATCTAAGGAACATAGAATTTTCAGCATGGAGGGAAACTTAGACATGAGTCATTATTCTTGTTGCTAAATGAAACACTGTGACTTAGGGGAGTAAATGACATTTCAAGGTCACATATTAGAAAGTGACAAAGTTGAGACCACTGGATGAATCTCTTAATTTTAAGACAAATGTATCGTGAATTCTGATCTGAATTATATGTATCTTTAAAATATATAATCAAATTGTATCTCCTGTTCAACATTATTCAGTTCAATTTGTTATTTAATTTATTAAGCACTTACTATTTTCTCACACAGTTCTTAGCATAAGTGGATGAGTTTAGAGACAACCCAAATTTCACTTTGAGTTCATAATTATTATCATTATTTGTTGTAACATATGATTTCATAATTTATATTTTTAAATGGTGTGAAACATATGCATTTGTTTTACTTTCATTTTGTTCTAGACGAACCGATGGGGTGATGGGACAATAGCTCCCTTGAATCAAGCAAAATTAATCAATCACCTATCATATACCTGTTCCCCAGAGGTTTAGCACCAGGTGCCTTGTCTGTAGATTTCCTGAAAGCAGCATTCATGAAAACAATTAGAAGTAGAAGCTATCTTGCCCATTCCAGTAATCTTCCTGATTTGTTATCATGCATACAGACCAAAGCTTCCACAAACACAGGCTTTCAGATGCTTGTGGCACCTGGACCCAGCACTTGGGAGGCTGAGCAGGAATGTTGCCTTGAGTTTATTAAGTCAAGCCTGGGCTACTTATTGAATTTCAGAGTTTATAGAGTGAGACCATGTCTCAAAAACAAAAACAAGTTTTATCTAAATAAATTCATGGACACATTGACTTACTGCTTCCTCTATGGAAAGACTCGCTCTCTGGTACTCAACTTGTGCTTCCCAATTCTCCTGGGATTTTCTTTCCTAAGCCCACCTGGGTGTTTGTATTTAGAACAATGTTGGGCAGATCTTGGGCTGAGGAACTGACCTGGCTCTTTGTAGGTAGTGTGTGGATAATGGACACTGCCTAAAACTCCGATGACCAGAAGTGGAAAACACAAGTCACATTTGCTCTGGACAAGTTTTGGAGTTGCAGAAGGTCAGACATCATAGGGTTTATGTATGTCCTTGCTACAACAAGTCATCCAAGGTCATGGAATCCAACCAAGAACTCAGTGGGGTTAAAGCTTGAGTATGACAGACACAAAGATTAATGAGAGAGGATAAATTAGCCCTTTCCAGTAAAATACACATCTAATTAAATAAAACATCAAACATTACAGCAGGAGTTATAAATGCAACTGAGTGTACATTTTCCCAAGTTAGACATGTGGTGTGTGTGTGTGTGTGTGTGTGTGTGTGTGTGTGTGTGTGTCTCCCCTTTCTACTCCAGTTGCTTATATTTACACTTGGGAATTTTGATTGGCATTAAGCCCCTTCCCCCACTGGTTTTTACTTCACTGCCCCAGGAATCCAAATCAACTGTCACAAGTTTACACCAGGTCAGATATGAGTAGTTTCCACTGATTACAATGCTCTCTGCTCTTCTCCAATTACCCCAGCTGGGTCAAGTGAGTGAGCTGGAGACCACACTGTGAAATTAGTTTCACTACACAAGTCCAAGTTCTCATCACTAGAGTCCCCACTACCTACTCATCTATAGCTCTAGTGCTCTTAACAAATTTAATTTAGGCCATATCATGAGCCTACCTTAATGCTGTAGGCTAATGCCTTGGTCATTTGTATTGTTATAATCATACGAGATCTGTCTCTCAAGTAGTGCATGTTAATAATTCAAAAAGGCACAATATTGGTAATTTGAGTTCTCACTTTAAAAAGAATATGATTTTTAAGAGTTTAGGGCCAGGTGTGATGATGCTCATTTTCAGTTCCAGCATTTTTGGGAGGCTGAGATAGGAGAAACACATGTATTCAAGGCCTCTAGACCAGCCTGGAGCTACAGAGTGAATTCTGGGTCAGCCTAGACCAGAGGGAGAACTTACCTTGAAAAAATAAAATAAAGCAAAGAAAAAAACAAATAAAAGGAAAGGAAAAATAAAACTTATTTTTCTTCTCTGCTTAAAGTATCAGAACACTATTTGGAAGAATTAGGATGGTTATATAACATTAGATGTCAAGTTTTTATGACATTTGGTTTCCAGGAGAAAAATAATGAATAATAACTTCCTTATTGTATATAATTTGAGAAACTATTATTTTATTATACAAGATAAAAATACAGGTAACTCCTGACTCCTTATGGTGTGACTTAATGAATTTTGGTAGAATTTGCACTTCTAGTTTTAAATTTTGATCATTTTCAGGCATAGCAATATATTGGAAAATGCTCTCTTACATTGCCTTTCAGTCAGACATATGTCCACACAGGTACACAATAGCTTTCACGTTCTACCTACCACACACTACATTCAATAAACTATGTGTGCTACTCAGGGCTATTATAAATGAAAGTTTTCAAACAAAGTTTTGGTAGATGTGTCTAGAAGCTCATAGTTTGGGTATATTAGATGAATTTTGACATGATATTTTTAAATTAGAGATTTATCAGGACATAACCCCATCATAAGTTAAGGGGCATCTACACATCATTTTGTAAAAAGAACAACGGAAGCTAAACAAGAGGGTTTAAGACGGTCAAAGAAATCATGCCTCTGTGTATTACAAATATGCTAATTTGCTTTTAAATTCTAGAAAGCCAAATATATCTCACATAGAATCCCCATGTGGAAATACATAACTCCAAAGGACGGGCCTGAAATTGGATGACTGTTAGATAGTCAACAATGAATAAGAGATTTTTCTATCATCCCCTCCAGGGCTCAGGGACCATTGCATAGCAGATGGTACAGCTAATATAAGAGCTAAAGGGAAAGAATCTTTGGAATACCGTCTTCCAGACACACCATGTTCCCAGTGCTTTCATGACCTCACAGTGGCTGATAGACTTGCATAATATTGGAACCATCAACATTTTGCCATAGATGATAGAGTAGAGCCGAAGGGGTTGTGGGAAGGGGACAAAGGAGTCTTGTAATAGAGGATTATGATCAGGGGACATGATAAATAAATAACATATGTACATATGTTGTCAATAAATTAATAGCAGAACAAAAAAAAGAAAATTAAGAAAAATATTTCTTAAATGATATTAGGAAATCTAGATTCTTTAAAACTTTTTATAGTCTTTCTCTAATGGCAAATCAGCCCTGTTTAATAGCATAGTTTATTTTCCTCTATTGGTGTGTGTGTGTGTGTGTGTGTGTGTGTGTGTGTGTGTGTGTGTGTGTGTGTAATTTTAGCCCTGGCTCTTTCCTTTTTCCTCATCATATTTCCTGTGTGCATCAGCTCATGTCCTCTGTGTGAGGGTAGCTTCCTGCATGCATTTGGGACAAACTATCAAGAGGTTGAGTTATGTAAGGTCTTCTTCACTTTCTCTTATTTCTAAAAGTCTGCATTCATTTGATTCTATAGAAATGGTGGGGTGTCCTCCTTGCTTTCATCTTGGTTCTAAATGAGAGAGACTTCTTAAGTGAGTATAAAACAATTGTGTATTCACAATACAAAACATTTCCAGAGGCACAGGAAGTTTTGAAAATGACCTTTGGTACTGATAGCCTTAGCTAATTCCTCAGGAATCAATTTAATCATAGAAGGGATGTTTACAAAAGATCTGCAATGTACACACATGTTTTACAGGTTGTTTTTGTTGGTTTTTCAGTTAAAAACACTACTCAGAAGAGGTCAAGCATGATGTGGAGGTTCCTGTTATTTCCTATGAATCCGGGATCCTTTTAAAATCTTTTCCAAAAAGTGTGAAAATTTCCTCGAAAGAGAATCTTCTGAACAATATCTGATGTTGAAAAACCAAAAGAAAACAAAACAAAACACATGAGAATATTTAAAAGCTCTTGATTTAGGTATTTTATAAAAAAGGATCTTAAAAAAAAATAAAACAACAGTTAAATTTGAAATAAAAAACAGAGAAAGAAACTTTCAAAGGTGAAGAAAATTCATTAGATGAATTTTCAGTCTCATAACAATAATAGTCTGATAAGCTCCAGAAATACTGTGATGAAAATCTGGAACAAACCAAGTAATTAAACACTGCAAATTAGAGTCGAAGGCGGAAGAGGAAATGCAACGATAATAGAGTCAGCAAAGCACTGCATTGCATGGGAAGAAACTCTTAAACTCCTCTGTACAGACCTCCACTCTGAGGAGAGAGACAATATCATTGGGCAAAGGTGGAAAATATCCCAGCAAAATCACACAACACTAGACATCTATAGGGACTGTCTATTGGGCTGAGAGAAAACATATCTTTCGGTATGAAATGAACCTTCAGTTTCCCATTTAGTTCTTCCAGGACAGATATTGAGATTGTAAACCAACTTCATTGCATGCAATGGTTTGAATTAGGTGTCCCCCATAATCTCATGAATTCTGAATACTTGCACCCCACTAGATGGCAATTTTTGGAAATAGAACCTAGGTAGAGAAGGTGTGTTGTTTGGGGCAGGCTTATAATAGCCCCCCACCACATTCCCAGCCCCCCACCTCTGGACCCTTGAAAGAATTCCACTCACTCTCTTGTTGCTGTTTTCTGCCTGCTGTGGCAGACATAATGTCCAGCCTCTGCTGTACCATCCTTTCCCTGCCACCGTAAAGCTTCCCTTTGAGACTGTATGCCAAAATAAACACCTGTGTTCCCACCAGCTGCTTTTGGTCCCTGTGATTTCGCCAGCAAAAGTAAGTCCCTGAAATAATGCACTCTATACCACGAAGCAAGATAAATACAACACTCATCGGCTTCATCATGACATGAAATTTGGGCAAGCCATGTGTGCCATGTGTGGTTCTGTATACATGGTTGTGTATGTGTGTGTGTGTGTGTGTGTGTGTGTGTGTACAGAATATTGTGCTGTATTCTGTATGGTGTATGCACATATGTGTGCAAATGCATGGGTGCTGTGAGTGTGTGATGGACAGAGGAGAAATCCAGGTGTTCTCTATTGCCCCCCCCCCTTACTTGCTGGAAACCTGGTCTGTTCAGAGCTGCTGTCTCAGCAAGCCCGGGGGAAATTCCATCCCCTGTTGACTAGAGGAGGTACAGACCTCCATGGCCACAGACAGCTTTTTACCTGGGTTCTGGGGAGTCCTGCTTGGGCAATGCTTAATCACTGAGCCATCTCCATAACCCACCATGTGTGACTTTTATCTGTGAGAAGATCCATGGGAAACGATGGTGCCCAGCTCCCTGGGATGAGTAAGAATGCATGAACACACACAGGACATGCCAAGTATCTACCAGTTGCCTGTCTGCTGTGTGGCACAAGCTCACCCACACCTGGAGTAAGAACCTCCCATTAGGGTTCAGATAACCTTCCTCCCTCCATTCCCAACAGCTCACAAGCAGCAAAAGTTTCTTCCTTGGCCTATTTGTATGAGTAAACTTCAGTGTTTCCCGCCCCCAAGACAAAGTACTGTCTTTATTTCTATTGGATGCAGTATTTAAGCTTTCTTTAACATGGGGCATGGGTGAAACTTGTCTCTCTATCAAGAGCCGGGTTTTGACTGTCTAATTGATGATACTTTGGAGTTTTATGAGACTTTGATTTTTCTTGAAAAGGTTTGTGGTTTTATTGTGAATCAGAAATAGTTTAAAAGGAGAAATGTCATGTGATAGCAGAACTCATTGTACCCAGTGTCCTGACAACCGAGAATATACATAGGCACTAAATACTAACTGGTCAGGACTCATTCCTGGGAGTATTCCTTGGAAAACAGGACCTCATCTTGACCCTGATGAGCAACATGAAAACCCAAACAACATTCTTTACCTTTCCTTGTCCAGGAACTGGTCCTCCTGTCATTTTCTTCCTAATCTGCCATAGCTTCCATCACCTAATGTGAACCTAGGCAAGTGATGGTCCCATCTACTCTGTGACTGGTTTTCCCAAAGACCAAAATGTACCATTTTTCTTGTCTTTTCAAAGAGAGCCACACAGGAAGGAAAACAAGAAATTCAACTTTTAAGCTAGGCTATTCATGGCCTTTGCTAAATCCTGGCAGACTTTCACCGGGTTTTTTTCATTACGATTCATCTCAGTGATTTCCTAATAGAAATGAACTGGGCTTTTCATTGAGGCATCACCAAGAAAGTGATGCCGGGTTACCCGAAACATTGAGTGTTGTTATCTGACGAGTGAAAAATGGATGACTTTTCAATCTGTGTTTTTGGAGCCCAGTGTATTCTTTTCACTACATTCCATTTTGTGAAATTTGGATCCCGTATCCACGGGGGAAAGAGAAGGTTCTGAGAACAATGTTTGCCTTTCTGCTCTGTTGTGGGCAGGCAAAGAGAACTGGACGGCCTCAGGAACCAGAGCTGCAGGTCTAACAAGCCTGTTTCACGCTCTGTCCAGAACAGAACCATTCCACCTGCTCAGGAATTGTCCCTTCCTTTACCCAAGAGCAAGGTCATTTCCTTTGCTTCTCAGCTTTTCACTTAGAGCACACACAATCATAAACACACACGCATCTATAACCACATGCAGTGACCTCTTTCCCATCTCCCATCCCCCATTTTATGGAGATGTTAATTGAAATAAGAGAATTTTAAAGTCAATTCTATATTCCATGCTAAAATTGAATACATTATGAAGAAATTCAACTTCTAAAACATAAAAAAATGTTTCTAAAACATTCCATGGATAAACAATATAACTGCATCTTTAAAAAAGTTTTTTAAAATAAAGTCATTGAAACATACATCATTTTTACTCATTTGGGATAAAATTAAAATCTTTGGAGATGCTATTTTTAATATTATAGCCATAGCCCATAATAGAATGAACATCTTTTTTTAAATAGATATATGTTATGTATTTTTTAAATATTTTATTTATTCATTTTCAAGGAGAGAGAGAGAGAGAGAGAGAGAGAGAGAGTGCACCAGGGCCACCACCTTGTGGAACTGGCATATGTGGGTCCTGGGGAATTGAACCTGGGGCCTTAGGCACTGGAGGAAAGTGCCTTAACCGCTGAACCATCTCACCAGCCCTAGAATGAACATCTTTGAATATCCCAATTGAACTCAAAAAACTATTTTGCCCATCTGAAGAGACAGCTCAGCTCTCAAGACAATTGCGTGAAGAGCCTGATGATTCCCCAGTATCCATTTAAAGCCAGATGTACTGAGTGACACGTGGCTCTGGACTTCATTTGCAGTGGCTGGAGGTCCCGATGCACCCATTCTCTCTGTCTCTCCTCTATTTCTCTCTGCTTGCAAATAAGTAAATAAAATTATAAAAAATATTTTTAAAAATCTTGTTGTATGTATGTTCCTATGTGTGAGGACATGCATGTATGTGAGCACACCTGTGTGTGGAAGTCAGAGGTTGATGCTGGGTGTCTTCCTTGTGTGCTCTCTGTTTTGTTTACTTGAGGAAGGGTCTCTAACTTGAACCCAGGTCTTGACAGTTTAACTACTCTAGCTAACTGGTTTGCACAGGATCTCCTGTGTCTACACTTCCTGAGTGCTGAGATTATAGGCATTTTTATGAGTCTTAGGGATACAAAGTCCACTCCTCATGCTTGCAATGTAAATGCTTAGTAAAATCCTCTCTCTAGTCCCAGCCAACTTTTCAAAATATTTTAAAATATCATTATTGTCAATACTTAGATACATTTTATGAGCAAATCTTGTGATGGTATCCCCGTTTCTCTCCTGTTTGTCCCCAACCCAATGGGGACCCTTTTTGGTGGGGCATACTGGATCAGACCATGGATTGGGGGTTATGAATTGCACAAGAGGTAGCCAGGTAATTTTTTTTTTCTTTTGTGTGTTACTGAGGGGGTGGGAGCAATGTCTCTGGATATTCTCCCCCACCATGGCTCTTACAATCCCTCCCCCCCTTCAACTCAGTTCCCTGAATCATGGTGGGTGAGTTTTTAGTCTGCTTTATTGTTGAGATATTGTCTCTGGATTTATGCTTTGGATTGTGTTAGATATTGTTGGTGTCTGTCTCCACTGACCTTTCAAGGGTTATCTGACTTGCTGTGGTGATAGGTCTCTTGTTTATCTTGCCACTTTCTCATAGGTTTCATTTGGGCCCTGTATAATAGGCCAGGGGTGGTTCATCTCCTGTCTAGATGTCAGCCATCATCCCATGTCTTGCTGGTTGAATTGGGTTGTCCACAGCTTTCACTGCCTTCTGAAAAATACAAACAGAATCTCCATCAGAGAGTGAGATCAGTATAGGTTATTTAAATGAGAAAAAGATTGCTAATTTGGCCAGATTCTAATGGGTGTAGCCTCTCTGTATCTCTCTGGTAGTGGAAATTTCCCCTTGAAGTTCTTTGTCTCCATAGGATTTTGCCATGGATCCCAGTTCCAGTTAAGGGTTCCTTGCCACTGAGTGGATCTCTTATCCAATCAGAAAACCATTGATTACCCACCTAGGTTTAGTACCACTATTGCACTGATGAGCACTTCTTGACTTGCTGGTCTCTTCCATATAGCAGTGTGTTTAGCATTCTCGTGGCATCAGACTGTATTGTATATCAGTGGTCTCTGATTTCTCCAAATATCATTGAACAATTTACCCTGGCAACTTGTGTAGCACCTTCCAGCACTGCACATGCTACCACCTGGGATCTGGTTATCCTTCTGGATCTCCCAGGGTCTCTTGGTGTTGTGTGATGACACTCTGTGGTATCTTCAGCAATAGTGTCTTACATTTGGCCTGGGGTGGATATTCAAGATCTTTGACAAAAGCCTGTCTTGTTTTGGACCTCCTGGGTCTCTTTGATCAGTAGCTCAGTGTGGGTAGTAACCAATGACTGGGACAGGGAGTTACAGGCCTGAACAATTTTTTTCTTGGAGTTAGGCTTTGTTTAATGTAGTGGTTGCACTTGGCATGTCATAATATGTATAATGTTTGACACAATGCTCAAAAGTTATTAATAGATGTTAATAACCCAATATTCTACTTATTTAATGTATAAGTGAAATGTATGGCTGAAAATCCTGGTTCCAATTTATGAGGTTTCATTTCATTATGGAATGGGCCAATGTAACCATATAATATTGTATTTAGAAAAAAACGGTGGAGGACACCCAACTCTTTTATTTATATTGGAAAACTGAGAGCTTCAGACAGTGTCCTAACAGGGGTCATGTGAAATGTTTAGTGTTCTGCCCAGAAGTACTTTCATATATTTTAGTGAGTTCTCTGATGATGGTCTCCCTATCTTTGGCTGCTTCTGCCTAGTTGATGTTATTGAAGAATCTGGTTCCTTATGAAGAAATGTCACAAAAATTCAGAGAATAAGAACCCATAGTTATACTTGACTCCTGATTTCTATCACATTGTTCAGGTCTTATCATCTGCAGAATAACATAAAAACATTTTATTCCATTTACTTCTGCCTAATGTTCCTGCCTCTAACTGCAACATTCACAGTTCTCCTATGGTCTCATTTGGACCACTACAATAACATTCAGAAAAAAAAATATTCCATTGTATGTTTGATAGCATTAGTCACTTAAATCACCACCGCAGACATTGTCTTACAAAAATTGTTTCATTTGAAATGAATCAATTCACATGAATATCTTTCATTTGTATTTCATACAAATGTCCAGTTTCAGAAAATTAATCTCATCTCCTGTGAAAATTATGTTATGCTTTATTTTATATTGACTAGGATGGATGGATGGATGGACAGATGAACCAACAGATGCAAGTTGGCTCTTTCCCATATTTTTCTCTTTTTCTTCTGCATCTGATCATTAGCATTTTGGAGGGCTGGAAACCTAGTGAAACATACAAGAATGTTTTCGTAATTAAACACAAAAGAAAGGAAGGAATTATGAAAGGGTGGGAGGGAGGCAGAGAGGAAATAGAAGAAGGCAGTCAAAGGAGAGACAAGATTCTTTCTGGGAATCAAGGTTGTAGTTCCTGTTACCATAGGAGGGATTTTGATTTGTGGTCTGATGGACTAGCTGTGTGACCTTTATCTTTACAAAAGAAAAAGAAAAAAAAAAGATCACATTTGCATAAACCCAAGGATCATATTTCTGCTGTAGTCCCCCTGGAGTTTCCAGAGGTCTCAGGCTCTCCCACCATCAAATCCAAACATCAGCTCAGTCAGGTTCTCATCAGCACAGGAGAAGTTAAGGGACATATGACTCTGCTAGACAAAACAAGAAGATATACAGACTCGCTGGAAATGTCTAGATTTTGAAAAGTACCTGATGTGGAAAAAAATTGAAAGAGACAGGAATGGAAAATTCTTTCGCTGGCTTCCTGTTCTCCTTCCTGCTAAAGTGGGATTAGTTACCAGCTGTCAAAAGAAATATCACTTTTAATTCTTATTTTGGGGAAAGGAAAGCATTAAGGAAAAAAAAAATCTTGGAAGGGAGTGAGGCAGTAAGTTCTTTCCTTTTTTACAATTCATTCCTGAAGTTTGAAACCATACAAGAAGGGCACACATTGGAAAGGAGAGCTTTGTAATTCCATATGAAAAATGAAAATTAGGCATAGTGATACAAGCAACTGAATCAATTTCCTTCAAATGATACCTGATGAAATAATCAGTGTGGTAATGAAATTAGTCAGGGTTTCGGAACTTAACTATCAGAGTGATTATCTAAAATCTTCCATTGTGTACACAAAGACAGTATTAATAAAAAGAGACTAGTCTCTATTTTTAAAAATATTTTTTATTTATTTGCAAGCAGAGAGAAAAGCGACAGACAGAGAGAATGGACCTGCCAGGGTCTTCAACGACCGCAAATGGGATCGACTCCAGATCCATGTGCCACTTGGTGCATCTGGCTTGACCTGGGTACTGGGGTATTGAACTCAGCTTAATAGGCTTTGCAGGAAAGCACCTTAACCACTGAGCCATCTCTCCAACTCCCCAACTAGTCTTTAAAATAAGGGTGTTTTAGTCACATTATCTACAATAAACATATATAACTTTGACATCCAGGAGAGATTCTAAAGAATATTTCACTTATGTTACTCCCTGTTCTAGTCAGCCACACGCTGCAGGAGTGAATCTCCAAACCAGGCACAGTTTATGGGTGGAAATGATTTATTCAAGCTACAGATTCAGGGGAAGTCCCATAAAAGTGAAAGAGGCTGGTCTTCTTTCACAGGTCCAAGCAGAGAGAAAAACCCATTACCAACACCACACACACAACAGCAAACAGGAAGGAAGACCAAGGAGAGAATTTCTTCCCCTTTATATAGCCTTCAGGTGGGGTCTTACAACCCTTCCCCAGACTTAATGGCTTCCTGAGTCTCTGGAATTTCCTTCCTGCACTGCCCACACAGGAAAGGATGTTTACTTCCAGCTTCTTTGAGCTCCTTTACATCCTGCCCCTTGCTGAGAGGCTGCCTTCCTGTAAACATCCTCAGCGACCCACCCAAGATAATTAAAAAGATCAAGTTGACAACAAAACCTATGCATCACACTCCCTAGGAAATACAACGCGCAGCGTGTTGTGGTTTAGCTGGGTGATGTTCCCCATAGTACTCTGTCTTTCATGATCCAGTTGTTTTGGGAGATGTTGCGGCCTTCAGGAGGTTTATCTGGAGACCACTGAGTGGGTTGAAGTGTAGAGCCCAGCCGTTCTTCCTCCCCTCTCTCAATTTCCTGGTCCAAAATATAAGGAAGTTAAGAGTCCCAGTAACATACTCCTAACACCACACAGCCACTTGCAACCGTGACTTCTCTGCCTTGATGGATTATAGTCTCTCAAACCTGACAGATGGTGGTGACCACTGGGGTGACTTGAAACTCCCCAAAGTTCTAAGCAGTGACAGTGGAGTGTTCGGTGCTAAATGAGACATCTCTAGCACATCCTCAAAGGCTCAGGGACCATTGTGAAAGAGGTGGCAGAAAGAATGTAAGAGCCAAAGGAAGAGGAAGAGTGTTGACAGCACTCGTCCCCAGATACAAATTGGTTTCATATTTGTGACGTCACAGTAGCCATTGCTACCTACACAAGACCTGCATAATAGAAGGAAAAAAAATTGGTGACATCAAAATAAAGGAGAGATTACTTGTAAAGAAGCAATGATCCAGTGGAAGGGGGATTTGGGATTTGGGAAGGGGAATAAGTAAGGTGGTTGGAAGGAATTAGGGTCACAGTATATTTATATTTGTGGATGTTGTTAATAAGGAATGATTAGATATACAAAAGCACTCACCTTGCAGTGGCCACAGTACAAACAGAGGGAAAGGTATTGGGGGGTCCCAAAAATCCCCTTTAAGGGCTTGGCCACAGTTACCAAATTTCCTTTCAACAAGTTCTACCTCTTAAAGATCCTACTGCTGATAACACTGCAAGGTTTGAGCATGTGATCTTTGGTGGACATTCACAATTTAAATGGTAACATTACCATTTTAACTTGTAGCAATTCATCTGGCTTGTGTTCAGCTATGTCAAGAAATTCATTAATCAGTGAAGTGTAACTTTGCCTTGGGAGAACAATGTACGACAGAGTTTTAGCAAGATTGAAGGTTGCTAAACATTTTTTTTTCTGTAGAGGGACAATATTAAATATTTTAAATTTGAGGGTCATGGTCTCCTTTGAGATTTTGCCGTCCTTTGAATTCTGTGATTGTAACATGAAAAAAAAAAAGAGATGTCATTGGTGATATGAAAATGAATGAGCCTGGTTGTGTGGCAATAAACTTTATTTATGGACAAGAAGATTTGAATTTCATATTAGTTCCACATGTCAGTCACCAAGTAGTCTTCTCTTTTTTCTTTATTCCCCGCTACATAAATGTGTAAAATCTTTCTCAGCTGACAGTCTCTACGAAAACCTGAGCAGGTCACAGCTTGCTTGTCCCAGGGTTCTATGAAAATACTTCCATTAACAGCGGTTGTGCGTGAGAATACACACTTTGGGGTACCCCATCTCCGTGGTACCCCATCTCCATGGTACCCCATCTCCATGGTACCCCATCTCCGTGGTACCCGATCTCCGGGAAGTTCTTGGCTCTGTGAATTCAGCTCCTCAGGAACCATAAACCTTAATTTACCTTGCAAAGTTCAGACTTTATCCTATTTTTTACTTTCTCCTACCCAATTTCCTGTTCACCCTGTTGTTTAATATTTCTGTTGCTTCCCAGTCCTGTTCTGTTCTCCCAGGAGGCCTCATGGTATGCTGTAACTGGTGGATGGTCTGCTCTCTCCTCCCTGACTCCTAACTTGAGCGGGTGTTGGATTTGGAAGTGACCTTGGTGAGAGTACTGCTCCCAAGTTTCTTGTTTTGCCCAAAGATTAGACCTATAGAGTTGGATCACTTTTTTCTTTCCAGTGAAATAAAAAAAATTTTTTTTCAAAAAATAAATTATAACCCAGCAGACAATGACAGATGAACAAGGGACCTATAACCACAGTCATTCAATCAACACAGGATAGGCCATTGAGACAGGAACCAAGGATTTTCGACACAAGGACCTCTAAGCTCGCAACATTAAAGCAGCCTTAATACTCACCCACCACGACTCAGGGAACTGAGCGGAAGAGGGGGCGGAAAGATTGTGAGAGCCG
>PVHP010025908.1:0-25732 GCA_004024765.1 Zapus hudsonius | reverse complement strand
AAATAAAACAAATATACAACTACCCTAGATTGCATTTTTAACTTGAGTATCTCCAGGATCAGTTCACGATGTGATTCTGAGCAGAGGTGAGCCTCTTATTACTAGTCCTTTATTGATTTTATCCACAATTCCTCTTCAGGATCCTTGGGGAACTTGTGCCTTTCTCCTGAGTGAGGTCTCGAAACTATTTTCCTTAGTGAAATACATAGAATTAGATCTTCCTGGTGCAATTACTGCAAGGTCACAAATAATGGAAGGTCTAATGAAGTTTATATTTCTTCTTATTTCTATTATATTTCCTCATAGCAGATATAAAAGTTTTCTTAATTGGTACTGATTTGCAAATATATTGAATTTTAGCATGTCAAAATAAATTAGATTTCCTTCCTGTAGAAAGAGAGCCACAGAACCAGATTGAATCCACGGAACTTTTACAGCATCTAGTCACAAACACTTTTATGTCTTAAATCATGCAGCATTTAAAATAATTAGGAGCTTTATGCAACATGTATAACATTTGCTTTTATTGTTACTTCTTGAACCCAAAATTAAACGTAGATTATAAATTGCAGCGTAATTGTTTCATCTCCATTTATACTGTCAAAAAACTGGGTCAAACATTTGTATACTGCAAAATATTTTGCTATAGTCAGTATTTAGATGGCTCCAGTACATTAAAATATGTTTAATGGAATGAGTATTGTACAATGCAAATACTTAACATCTAGCAAAACCAACATAGCCAGAAGTTTAGGAGAAAACAAGTCTGGGAAAATAGGAGAGATTGGAATTACCCTGAAACATGTCCACTAATGACCAGTCTCAGGAAACTCTCATTGCCTGACCAGCAAGGGTCTTCTTTGAGCTGACCAACAAAAGTCTTCCTTGAGCTGACCAGCGGTCCTCCTCCAGCCAACCTGCTGTGGCCCTCGTTGAACCAACAAAAGGGTCCCTCCTAGGCTAACCAACAGGGGTCCTCATTGAGTTGACCAGCTGAGATCCTCATAGGACTCACCACCATCAGAGTTCCTCCTCCTGCCAAGGAGCAGTGGTTCTCCGCAGGCTGATCACCAGGGCAGGCATGTAAATACCTCCACCCATGACATAGTGGCTGCTGAGACCTTGAGACAGAGCACACTCACACACAGATTAGATGATGTGCAGATGACAGCCATTCTCACAGGCGGGAGGTGGCCCTATGGTTTCCATTCCCTTTTTCCTGATGAACCTTTTCATTCATTACCTATGGTATTTTCCTAGAGCATCTATATATCTTCTTTTGAGAAGCATCCATGGAGGTATTTTGTCCATGCAAGTATTTTAACCTTGTTTCTTGACAGTGTTATATAAACAAAATATAATTTCTAATAATTTTTATTTAACATGGGGAATTTAGTGATCACAGTATAATTTGAATAATGACATGAATAAAATAATAAAATTTGAATTTAGCAACTATCTTACTGGAACTCAGTTTATGAATTAGTTGAGATCATTTAAAAATTTGTGTTCAAATCTATCAATTTATCTTAAAATGGTAATTCTCAAGTGTTGGATTTAGGGATGAAACACAAACCTTTGGACCCAATCCAGATCAGACCATGCCCTTGAAATAACTGTACATAAAGGTGAATAGGTGGGCTGTGAAAGTACATTGCATGAGACCATTAGAGTGGGCATTTATCATTAAACATTTGCCCACCACCACAGTGTATACATTATCAAAAGCGAATTAATGTAAACCATAGAATTGAAGAAACTCATATCAGCATTGGTCCCTAATCTGTCAGGCATGCATGGCTGCCCTATAGACGGTGTGAATGGAGGCAAGTGCGTAGTGTGGCAGTTGTTATATGGTAAATCACTTCCTTTCAACTTTTCTGTAAAACAAAAGTTGTTTTGAAAAATTACCTTAGAGAACAAATGAATCATTTCTTTTTCTAACCCTGCAGACCCCCTCCTGTAAGTGAACTTGCCATGAGAGGGACTATGGTTGGGGTGATTTCTGCCGCAGCCATCAATCAAAGCATTGTGTACTCCATTGTTGCAGGAAATGAGGAAGGTGAGTGGAGATCTCTGTTCTTTCGATAAATCAAAAAGGGCCGGGTGTGGTGGCACACACCCTTAATCCCAGCACTCGGGAGGCAGAGGGAGGCAGATCACCATGAGTTCGAGGCCAGCCTGAGACTACATAGTGAATTCCAGGTCAGCCTGGGCTAGAGCGAGACCCTAACTCAAAAAACCAAAATAATAATAATAATAATAAAAAGAAAAAATTAAAATAGGATGATTTTTTAGGATGATTTTTTTTAGTTGTTTGAGACAAAAAAGGTCTCATTCTAGTCCAGGTTGACCTAGAACTCACTATGTAGCCTAGCCTTGCCTTGAAATCATGGTGACTTTAGTCTCCCAAGTACTGGGATTATAGGCGTGAAATGCAATGCTCAGTTTATAAATGAATTTTTGATTGAATTACTCTTTATCCTATAGTCCTAATGAAATTGTATCTATCTTAAATGTAATTGATTTAATAGTCTACTTATATTAGCTCAAATCTATTTTGTTCCCCAAATTAATTCTGGATATCTAATTAAAAGAAGCCTTCACCTTTCCCTTTGGTGATATTTTAGTGGCGTTTCTTTAAAAGGAATGCATTGTTCCTTCAGCTTTCCACAATAGCTTTCAAGAGTCATCTGTCCCCATGGCCTGTACCATTCTCAAGTCTTGCCCCGTGTCATGCTAGTCCCGAGAAGCTTTAGTTTCCTGAGTGAGTGTAACTGCCTGAAGAGTCACATCAACATTAACAGCATCTATGTTAATACTAGAGTACGCCACTAAAGGCCAAATTTGTTAGGCAATTATCATCCTACATAGACAGGGAATTCAAAATTTGTCATCCAGCCACTGTGAGAATCATAGTAATCTACTGGCCCCTGGGAACAGGATTTCAGCGTCTTCACACTGCTTCTTTACTTCAGCTATTTATTCACCAACAAGCTGTCCACTGTTTTCTCTTCTGAGACCCTGAATAACCTGACATATTAGAGTCAAGTAAAAGTTAATATTCATTTAATGTATTAATTGATATTGGTTCTTTTATGAACATCAAAATGCTGCTCAGCAGTCTGCAAAGACATTGTCAAGGACTTTCTCTAACATTTGGGGTGACCATTCATTGACAGTGCAGGCTGTTCCTGCACAAAGTACTCAGTCTCTCTCTCTCTCTCTCTCTCTCTCTCTCTCTCTCTCTCTCTCTGTCTCTCTCTCTCTCTCTCTCTCTCTCTCTCTCTCTTTCTCTCGCTCTCGCTTTTGCTCTGTGCTGCCCTACCTTATCTCCAAATATTATAAATTCTCCTTTTCCTCTGTCATTCCACATCTGAAAGAACTGTAACATCTCAGGCTGTTCTAATACTCCCCTTGTCCATTCCCATAAAACAGCAATGTGGCTTATTATCCACCCATCTACTATTACCTCATTAATTTATTCTGTACCAATATTTCTTCCAGTTACCAAAAATCAATAGTACAAGGATCAAAATGTACTCTTAAGTTCATGGAACTGTCCAATAATAGAAGATTAATAATTTAAAAATAAACACATATATTGTAATAATTACAGAGAACAAGATGTATTGATGATTACTAAAAAGAGCAATGGATATTGTTATTAATATAGAAAGCAAGGGCTATGGAGAATTATGAAGTAGGGTATTATACAGATAGCAATGTGACCTTCTGTTCATCTTTATAAAATATATGTATATATATTTTTTAAAAAAAAAAACTGTGGGGCTAGAGAGGTGGCTCAGTAGTTAACAAGCTTACCTGCAAAACCAAACTACCTAAGTATGCATCTAGAGTTCTGTTGCAGTGGCTAGAGAACCCTGGTGTGCCCATTCTCTCTTTGTCATTCTTTGTCTCTTCTCTTTCTCTGTCTCTGCCCTTCTCTCTCCCTCTGCTTGCAAATGAATGAATAAAATATTTTTAAAACTGTGAAAAGAACTAAGTAGTGTAAAATATAATAAGAAATCATTCTATAAAAGTAACCTATAAATTACCAATAATTTGTTTTTATCAAAGCCTTAAACTAATAGGATATGATGCATCAACTTATGAAGAGTAAAATCATATGATAAAATAAAATAAGAAAAAAATATTTGGCTAAGCACAATAAATGGTCTTCTATCAGATCTCTGCTGATGACCTCTGCAGTGGAAGGACCATTTGAAGCCACAGTTACAGGAAAATTGCACAGTGCTCCTCACATGTATGACCGTAAAAACAACAATAAGAAGAAGAATTGTAAAATAACACACATCAGAAACTGAAATCTCAATGTTCTGTAGGGAAACACTGATGACGATAAATACGAAGTAATGTAGTTTCCAAAATCTAGTATTCTATCACTTTTTTTGCATTAACACTGTTTCAAATGTCTTTAGTGTTGTTAAAAGTATAATGTGTGTTAAATAGAATTTTTCTTTATGTTGTCAAGAAAATTAAAAGGAGTTGTATATAAAAATTCCAGATAAGTTTGGAATCAACAATATCACTGGTGTCATCTATGTGAATGCCCCTCTGGATTATGAGACACAGACCAGCTACGTGCTTCGAGTACAGGCCGATTCTCTGGAAGTTGTTCTTGCCAACCTTCGAGTTCCTTCAAAAAGTAAGTTACACAATTAAGTTTGGCATGATTTTATGGTATCTTTACTTGATTTTTATTTATTTATTTGCAAGCAGAGAGGGAGAGAGAGATAGAAGAGAGACAGACAGAGAGAATGGGCATGGCAGGGCCTCCAGCCACTGCAAATGGATGCATGCGGCCCTTTGTGCATCTGGCTTTCCATGGATGCTGGGAAAGCAAACCTGGGTTGTCAGGCTTTGCAGGCAAGCGCCTTAACAGCTACGCCATCTCTCCAGTGAAATTTATTTACTACTGGAGTATGTATGTGTAAAACATCAGTTACAGTTTTCAGGTACCATTAAATGTCATTCTGAGCTTTGGGGGTTGGTAGAAGCCAAGCAACTGATAAATACCCAATAATTTGGTGGTGGATCTGCAACATTCTAATTATCCATGGTCATGAAGTTCTAAAGAGTTATTTCACCCTATAGATTTTGCAACACAGTATGGCTTATTTCTAGAAACTTCCTTTCATTTACTAAAAAGACACCTAAAACTTAACTATAATTTCACGGTTACTTCTACCAAAATTAACAAAAATTGCCCAATACAACAGAGATTCAACAGGTATTTTTGTTAATCTAAATTGATTTATGGCCACTCGGCCTCTTTCCATCTTTGAGTTTCATGCCATGGCTACTTTGATGACCAGAGCCAGAGAGAATGACAGTCACATCCTGATTAGGCACAAGGAAGTCATGCTGGTAAGACCTTGCAAAGTACCTTCCCAATATCTAGTGACATCTAATTGATATTGTGGTCAAAGTGGGAAAGAACGTGTAGTGCTGATCTTCTGTGTGTTGCTCCTTTCGCTTATTGTGTCCTCCAGTTCTGTGCATTCTCCTACAAATAACATGATTCCATTCTTCTTTTTGGATGAGTAATATTCCATTCTGCATACATGAAGCACTTTCTTTCTCCACTGATCAACTGATGGGTCTCCAGATGAATTTTATACTGTGTAGGTATTGTGCCATAGTGAGCAAGGCATGTCCTTGTTCTTGTCTCTGACTTTGGAGTTCATTTCCTCTAGCCATTAACTCAAAGTGAAATGACCAGGAAATATGGTAGATCTTTTTTTAAACTAACAAGAAAATCCTATACTGTTCTTCTAACTTTTATTCTAATTTACATTTATAATAGTAGAAGACAGTTTTTTCTACATAGCTTGGCCAGCATTTATTCTCTTTCCCTGATGATTATGATTCTAAGGAGGGCGATATGGTTCCACAGTGTTTTGTTTTTACATTTCTGTAATGGCCATACATTTGTGGATCAATGTAAATCCCTATATATTATGGATATTATTTTTGTCAGATGAAGAGTTGGCAAAATATTTTCTCCCATTTATAGGTCATCACTTCACACCATGAATTGTTTCTTGTGATGTGCAGAACAATTTAGTTTGAAGTAACCCATGTGTCAAGTTTTGCTTTTGTTTTCTCTCTTCTGAAATCATATTTAAAAGGTTGTTTCCAGAGTCAGAATGATGGCTCAGCAGTTGAAGGCACTTTTATCTGACAACTTGAATTCAATTCCCCAGTACTCATTTAAAGCTACATGCACAAAATGGCACATGTATCTGGAATTTGTTTGCAGTGTCACTAGGTCCTGGCATGCCTATGCTCATTCTCATTGTTTCTCTTTCTACTTCTCCTCTCCCTACTTCTCCTCCCCTTCGTCTTCCTCCTCCTTCTCTTCTTGTGAATAAATAAATAGCCTATACTGATGTCATGAAGTGTTTGTCTTGTTATCTTTTATTGTTTCATGAGTCTCAGGTCATAATTGTGGTTTTTGTGTATTTTTATTTATTTGGTTTTGCTGTTGCTATTGTTGTTGTTTGTTTGTGTGTTTGTTATAGTCTCGCTCTAGCCCAGGCTGACCTAGAATCCACTATGTAGTCTCAAGGTGGCCTTGAACTCACAGTGATCCTCCTACCTCTGCCTCCAGAGTGTTGGGATTAAAGGTGTGGGCCACCACATCTGGCTTCATAATTGTGTTTAAATTCTTGTATTTCTTAACCTGTGTCAAAAACAGAAAAGATAATTTCAAATCAGCAGTTTATGAAGGATAGCAAAATGAACAGTACACTGTTATACTGTATGTATATGTACTACTAAACATATTATAGTGTGCTGTAATATAGAATATGTATGACTAGTGATGGACTTAGCAACATGCAGATGCACTTTTGTTGGAATTGTTAATGCTGGGCAGTACTGTGGTGGTGGAGTAGTAACTACAGACTACAGTACTGTTGGTTGTACTAATGGCACAGTACCGGGGTGGAACTCTTGTCTAGCATGCCTGTGGTCCGTGATTTGTCCTCAACCTTATAAAATTACGGATGTAAACCATTAGTGCAGCATAGTTAGTACATGATATACTCAGTAAGGAAGTATTTAGTATGAGTGAGTCTAGATTGTCAAGGCCAAACTGTGAAGGGTTTATGAGTCAAACTAAGAATATGCGAATGTGCAGCACAGGCTACTTCATCCAACCCACAACATCAGGGATGCCAGTTCAGCAGGAGCTCTGCCCCCCACTTGCCAATACTGAATCTGCAGTCCGTTCATTGCAGCAGATGGAGCTACACTACTCTTTATCTTGAGAACTTGCTTAGGTGCTCACAGTACTTGATCCGATTGAAAGACTCAAGACCTTTGGTGGATTCCTTTCCTTCCAGTAAGCTGGAGGAAAAATTCTGGCTCCTATTTTGTTTTCACTGCTTCTCTTGACTCTCCGAGTCTTATCAGCCTTCTCTCTTCATATCCAGTCTCATTCTGGCAGGCATCGCTACTTCCTTGTTAAGTTCTCACATTGACCACTATTCTTGATGAAACAGTTAGACATGAGAGCATTGATATTTCTAATAAGCTATTTAGAATTTCCATACCTCTTTTTTCTTGTCACCTGATTATCTCCCCAGACTGGGTCAGTCATTTCCAAGTTCAAAGGATAAACTGTTATGGATTCCCAAAAGTCTTCACTGAAGCCTGTGGCCACAAAAGTCCCCAAATAAATTTGTTTTGGTATTTCTATCACAATGTTATTCCCATGGTTTTATTTTTATGTACTAGAAAAGCAATAAAATGCAACTTTATAGCTGAAACTGATTTATGTAATTCCATAACTGAAGTGGCAATTTTCACTTTATTGTAAAATTATAATTATCTTTATAAGTCAAAGAGGAAACCAAAGCATATGCATATATATATATATATATATATATATATATATATATATATATATATATGTCATTGTGTTTTGACTCAATAACAAGACTTTCAATCAGGAATAAATGACACAGCAATTAAGATAAAGCTTAAACTAGTGATAAAACAACTCAAATGCTATTGATTTCATTTTATGGTTTTGCTTTAGGGTATAAGCTTGTAATACATTTCATTTTCTCAGCGTTTCTACTTTCAAACAGAAGGTCTGTGACAGATAATGCTAATGACTTGTTATTGACTGACTTAAAAAACATCCTTCATCTAACTCAAATAACAATATTGAAGCATGTCACTATTATAGTTTTCAATATAAAATTCCATGTATGGTAAGTATCTTATTTTTATACCACCATTATAGGGCCATGGTTTCAGAGGTCTATTTATATTTTGTTGCTTTGAAACTTGGAGACCAGTTCATAAAAATTAATACGATGTCATTTGTAGTGCTTTTGTTTCACACATTTCAGGCTTTTTTTTTAGAGACAAGGACACACGTAGCCCAAGCTAGGCTTTAATTCTCTAGATAGTTGGAGATGACCTTGAACTTCTGATAGTCCTGCCTCTACATATGAATGCTGAGATTACAAACCTGTAATACTTGGTTTTATGTGGTGATGAAAATCAAACCAAAACCCAGAGTCTTATGAATGCTAGGCAAATACTCTATCAATACTGCTATATCTCCAGCCTCACATAATGAGCACCTAATATTAGACAAGTCTGGTGATACAAACCTGTGTTCCAATAAAGCAAGGAACATATTGAGACTAGCCTCCGCTACTATGACTACATGGATTGTTCTAGACAGCCTGAATAATGTCCTGAGAGCCTGTCTCAAAAAATTAAGGACTGGCTGTGCCTGGTGGTGCACACCTTTAATCCCAACACTTAGGAAGCCGATTTAGGAGGATCTTTGTGAGTTCCAAGCCAGCCTGGGAAAACAGAGTCAATTCCAGGTCAGCCTGGGCTAAAGTGAGAGCTTATAAGTGCTCCCCAGTGGTAGACTGACCGCTTGCCTAGCATTAACAACAACAACAAAAATGTCTGAGTCTGATTCTCAGTACCAAAAAATAAAACAATTGTTTGAGAATGATTCTAGCTAAAGGCAGGAGATGTAATTTTCTTCCTTCTCAAGAACTGTTCTTTAATTGCAGTGATCAATAGTTATAATGTGTTGTGTAAAGGTGTGTGTGTGTGTGTGTTTCTGAGGATTGAACACGGAGCCTAATTCATGCCAGAAAACCACTCTGCTCCTCGGCTACAACATCAGCTCCATAATTCAAACTTTTCAAAGCTATAAACTGAGATTCAAAATCAAGATCGGCCTTTGAATCATAAACATCTTGAAAATTTATTTTGCTCTATTTCAGAAAGTAGCAAGCATTTGATTAATAATGAGGGTCCTGGGCTGTACAGTGGAAACTCAATGCTTCGGGTTCAGAAAAACTGATCCATAGAGACAAACCAAGCCCTGTTTAATCCTCATGAAGTTATGCACATAACTGAAATAAGAGAAACATTATTTCTAGAAAAGGAAAATTGGGCAACTCTGGATAAAACAAACTGCAGGAAAAATGCTAGAATTTTCTGCTAAAGCATGTTAACTTCTTGCTATTGTTTATGCATTCAGACAGTCATCAGCTTTCTATTGCTCCTTAAAAAGGGACAGTTCACAGGACTTGTATGTAGATCAGTGGTAGAGTACTTGCCTGGCTTGCACCAACCTCTTCTACGCAATTTGTAGCATCAGAACAAAATCAGATCTGCCTGTAAAATGAGGGTTACCAAGGGAAAACCAGAAAAAGCCCTGTAGCTTCTCTTAGCCTGTAGCTGTCCCGTGGTAATTGGAAAGGGATGAAGACTTGAAATCCTTATCTTCCCTTTGGCTGCTTGAACCTTTGGGTGAAATTGCTTTCAGCCCTATATGCAGTTCGCTGGTCTCCAGGCCTGCTCTTCCAGTAGCTTCAAGGACTTAAGTACCTGAGGTCCTTCTGGCAAGATGATGGCCACCCATTAATCCAGGACAGGAAATCAATAACAGCTTCCAGTTTGCTCAGTTAGCAGGCTGCCCTCCTTTTGGCTCAGGCTGGTCTTGTGCTCACAGTGGAAGCCCCATTGCAGCCTAACCTGTGTTCTCTGCACGGTTGGCTTTTCTCATTTCTGTTGCTTCTGTGCTGAAAAGACCCGAGTCTCTAGGAACAGAAGCAGTGCTAGATTTTATATAATTTGCTAAAGATTTAGTCTAGCTGTTAGATTGATTTTCATTTATTTTACCCCTTATGGGAAATGAAAAGTGAGCGTTTTTTTCTCTGAGTGAAATATTTTTATTTCAACCAGATTTAACAAGCAACTGAACTTACTGGTTCTTGAATGTAAGAAAAAAAACATTAATTAGACAAAAATAAATTTCAGTAATTATTGTTACCTGAGTTTAAGGGCCAAACTCTTGGGCTACCAAGACCAGCCAAACTTTATCTTTTGACACTTATTGTTTATATTAAAAAAGTTATATGGATTCGTATTTTATTATTAATGACTTTAGAAAAATAGTATAACTTTCACCTGAAATAACTAGCTCTATTATGTTTTTTCAAGGTAAGGTTTCACTCTTGCCCAGGCTGAGCTGCCACTCACTCTGTAGTCCCAAACTGGCCTTGAACTCATGTGATCTTCCTACCTCTGCCTCTACTGGGATTATCATAATTTTGAATTCCTTTCAGTGAAATGTTAAGTGTATGAGTCAAAGTCATTTGAAAAGTTGAACACATGAATTGATAATTAAATCCTAGATATAAAGATAATGAACGGAATCTAGGACACGCTGAGATAAAAGTGTTAAACATATGCATAACAAGTTATTAAAATCATGTTCTTTGGACCATAAAATGAGATAGCTACCTATTATATTACATGAGGTGGATTGGAAAATAATTTTTGAATATAATTGTTTTAATTCTTGGTCTACCAGTGTTCTTAATCCCAGTTATGTAGAATCAAGATAATTTATAGAGCTAAGGATGTGGCTCAGTGGTGGAACATCTGAACAGCTCATGCAATGATCTAGGTTCAATCTGTAAGAAACCCAGTCATTTACACAAAAGATATGAAACCTGGACCATAATGAGTGCTGATGTGTGTTGCAAATGTTCATATCTTGTTCTGAACAGTATATTATAAGTTGTATATTAGAGGACACATTGAAAGACATGTAACAACACAGTAAACCAGGCCACTATTTTCACTGGGTTTGCACATACCTGCAAATACACACAAATATATAACATATAAATATAAACTTTCAATCAGACTAATACTTTTTAAGTTGCCATCTCTCTGCAAGATAAAGGAACAATTGTTCCTTTATTCTGAGGACATATCTAATGTGATTTTGTTTCTGACACGTGGCCTCTGGAATATTATTTTTTGGCATAAGAATCATAATGAAGTATGCAATTCACAAGTACATTTGGATACTTGGTTGGCACAAGCACAAGTAGTGAGAGATCAAATATCCACAAAGAGTTTGATGCAGAATTTTAGGTTCAAGGAAGGATTAGATTCCATAAAGATGAAGGACATCCCAGACCCATGGACCTGAGCTTTTGGATCTTTGTCCAAGTTAACAAAGAATTAAAATGTGGACAGAGAAGGGTAAATGAATTATAAAGTATATTTTAGGGAAAGGGAAAGCTACCAGGGAAATTCAAGCCTAAAGAATATCACTCACAAGGGAAGGGGAGATTGTGAAAATCTTCCCTCATATCCTCACATCTCTGGCATAGAAGCATCTGGGGAAGTTGCATGTGCAGGTACTACACACACACACACACACACACACACACACACACACACACACACACACACACAGCCCAAGCCTACAGATTCCCCTCACATAGGAGGTCAGAGAAAAGAAAGATATACTAAAGTACTTAGAGCTTAAAGAGAAATCACATGTGCATAAAAGCAAGAAAGCACCCAAAACCAAAGCAAAAAAGTGGGGGGTGGGGGTGGGGATCTTCCCTTTTCCCAGCCTGGCTTCTGCTGGGAAGGGGAAGGGAAGACTGAGAGAGACTTACACATGTGTACCAAGAGGGATCCAGAGAGATCTACAAATGAGTCCAACATCCAACTAGGTTGAGCCTCATTATCAGACTTGGGTGTTTAAGAGAGAAGCTTGACTGGTTGGTAGACTCAAGAGTCTTACACAGTAAGGGCTCGCACAAAGGTGTGCTAAGCCCAGAAAAACTTTAAGAGGAGAAAATGGTCATTGGAATTATTGGCTGCAGTAATCTTGGATGAGAGTTGGTCAGACCTGGGTTCTAGTCCTTCCAGGGCAGGCAAAGTGTCATTTCCTGGGTCCTCTGTCCATGGCCTATAGAAAAGCTACCCTGCGAGATACCCCAGGCTGTTTAGATTCCAGTGGGATTCTGTGATGCTAAAGCACAACAATGCCTAACGTGAGAAGTATGTAGCCATTGGATATATGAGGGAGACAGCCATGGTTTGATAGTAAGAAACACTGGAGCTGTCTAGCTCTATGGAAACAAGAAATTGACCCAGAAGTGACTGGTTTTGGATCAGGGCAGTAAAAGAAAAGGACAAAGAATTCTTGGATGACTTTGCAGAATAGGACTACCTTACTGTTTACAAAAACTAATCAAGAATTGAAGTGGGAAACAAATAAATGAAGCATCAAATAGTAACTTCACAGAATATGTACTTCCAACTATGTGGTGATAGGACAAGATGTCTGGATATAAAAAGTAGAATGTTTTGCATGGTCCCTGTTTGCTTTGGTTTCTTCAAAAATTTTGAAATTTTGATGCTGAAAGTTATTGATTGTAGGAGTAGTTTTGTTGTTATTGTGAGAATTTTTTGTTTTGTTTTCTTTGTCAGGAACATGAGAGAAGGAAGGAGAGAAGAAGGGAGGGAGAGAGAAAAAATACTAAAAAGAATAAGACAGGATTAGTATTGGGCAAGATGTGGAGAATGTGGTAGGATGTAGAAGAAAAGTTGATATAATTTGATAGTAGTAGTAATGAAGAAAATAAATAAGGGATGGTTTTATATGTTTAATCCTGGTTAACAGGAGTTAAATCTAAAAACTTGTTGAAAGGAAGAAATGGACTTCTAAATGATCTTTTATCCTGGACATAGAGATTTTCAGGCATATTGAGTGATTTGATTAGCTAAATTAAGGGACTAATTTAATCTAATCACTAGTCTGCATGCTATAAATATGAAAAAGGTATACTTGTGACAATGTGTGAAAATTTACACAAAGAGCTCAGTTTCTACACATTGAGCACACCTAGAAAGAGATCAAAGCAAGGGACCTGAAAAGGCTTTATTCTACATATTTAAAGGAAATACAAAAATGGGGATAAAGATCTTCACTGATCTTTTTTAAAACTACTGAAGCTACACCAGAAAGAAATGCTGACTGGAACACTTACCTTCCCCAGATCCTATCACTATTACTGGCTAAGCCTTCAAGAGAAGTTACTTTGTTCCCAGGGACCAGCTGGCTTTGTCTCTGAAAAACTGCCAGAGAAGAACAATAGGCATAAAGAGCCTTGCTTCCTTTGTCAGTGGGAGAAAAGACATTTAATCGTTAAGGATCCCTGAGGAGAAGAGGAAATTTGGGCTGTGATGCCCTTTTAGCCAAAATAGAGGGCTTGAGAAAGGCAGAATATGTATAACAGGGAATGTTGCAGAAATTTAAGAAAACAGAACAAAAGAAAGTATGCTTAGGACACTTGGCTGAGTCTCACAGAGACAACAGTTAGTGCTAAATGACAATGGTCTTCATCTCATCTGAGAAAATGATTTCAGCCTCTACAACTGAACTTCCAAAACTCTCCTGGGTAACTGGTATGTTTTCAAACATAGATGTCAAGACTTATGCTGTCTTACTTGTCTATTCTTGATGACTTCCAGGTTAGATCAATTTATATGATTTAGTGAAAAAAATAAAGAAATGTAACCAGGTTGGATGAGTACCTTAAAGAGTCCTTTTTTAAAGTTTCCTTAACCCATGAACAATTTACTATTTGTGAGCTGTTGATTAACCATGAAACTTAGTTTTTTTAAATATTTAATTTAATAATTAAAACTTTAGCATCTAGAATAGGGTTTTAGAAGGGACTGGCAAAATTTTTCTTTTGGGACAGTTTCTGTAAATGTGTCCCCTCAATCCACCAGGGAAACAGTCCTTGGAGGTATCCCCTTTTCCTGAAGGGACAGGTCCTTTCCTTAACAACCTTTTCTGTTGATGATGTCTATCTCTTTTATCTCCCTTGCTTTTTTTTTCTTATTTTGATTCTTTTTTTTTTGGCTTCCAATTACATTAAACAGAAGTTGTATCTCAGAGCAGCTGTCTTATGCTCTTGGTTGGTTTAGCCACCAATTTTTATAAGTTAGCATGTTTTTATTTTTTTAATTGTCTCCTTGAGCCTTTGAAGAAAGGCAAGGGGCAGTTTGTTATGGCATATAAAATTTCCCAGTGTTAAGTGGAGACTTTGGGTCTGTGTTGGAAGCTGAATGTCCTATCTGAAACAGCATGGAGAAAGAGGAGCAGAAGAGTCTTGAATCAGAATGTACCCAATTCTGGTTCTCATCTCTGCTGTAAAGAGGGGCATCTCATTAGAACTGGATTTGAGACTAGAGATTTGGGGTGTCCTTTGTACAGGAGGCTGGGTTCCAAATTTCTAGCTTTGTCCCAGATCTAAGAAGACACTTAGTGCACTCTATGTGTTTTCTTGAAGCAAGGAGGTCGGGAATGCATGCCACATCCTAAGGGGCCAGTCTCCAAGCTTAGCTTCTCCAAATCCCCCACCCCCAGCATGGGTCTCATATCATAGCATATGAGAGTACCCCAGACAGTATGGTTAAACTCTAAGTGTAGAGGTTACACGTGCTCTTGTCTTAGTTTCATCTAACTGCTCAGCTGGGGGGCGGCCTCCTTCTTGGTCTTAGAAGAGCATGGTTTCAGGACAGGGTGGGCAAGTGGAAAGAGAAAACGGTTTTTTTTTTGTCTCTGCTCAGGTAAAAAGGCAAAAGTAAAACAAGTTTATTAGCTGTTCATTTCCACTCACATAAAAGCTATTGGGGGCAGGAAAAACTGCTATTTTTTTTAACCCTTCTGTTCCCAAAGTTACAGAAAGTTGTAATGAAAAGTTACAAAAAGATCCTCTGGAATTTCTTTTTGCCAGACAACATGCACCATTTATGTAACAGCAGAGCTGGGGATTAGAATTTAAATAGTGCCCAGCAAACTCCAAGGTGCCTCATAGTTTAAAGAGTACCTGAATTTTTGTCTATAAAGTTAAAGAATTCAAATTATAGACTACCAGAGGAGAAGGAATAGTGGGAGACTTTATTTCAAAGAAAATGGGGAGTTACAGAGATCTCCAGCCACCAGTGAGGAGAGAACACATGGGAGAGGATTTAACAAAACCTATGCTGTTTAGCTAAACAAGCAGAAGAAAAGATAACCGAGGGCTCCCGTCATGAGGAAAGAGGTTCATGTGGTAAAAATGTTGAGCCTTCCTAAGGCCTGGAGATTTAGAAGTTCTTCTCCTAGGGAGCCATATGGAGGGAAGAGAGGCTGGACTTTGTTTCAGTGACTTTTAAGACCTTGGCCAGGTAAGTCAGAGAGACAGCTGGTTGGTCCATGCCTGACCAGTCAGTTTTAGCATCTAGGTTTGAGCTCTAGCTAGAAACACCTCCCACTCAGGGGCTGGGGGTTCAGCCTGGAATCTGTGAACTTGCCTGAACAGTTCACAGTATGGAGGCCTTACCCAAGCCCTGGAGATTCATGTCCTTCTGCTAGGGAGCCATGTGGGAGAGAGAGAAGAAACTTCCTGTTTCAGGTGACTTATATGACATGGTCCAGGTGAGCAGAGAGACAGCTGGTTGGTCTATCCTTGACCAATCAGCTTCAGGATTAAGTTTGAACTCTAGTTAGAGACACCTGCCACTCAAGGGGAGGCGGTCAGGCTCGAGATAGGTGGAGCCTGCCTGAGGGCACTCCTAGTTACCTTTGGAGGTCCCAGTCACTCTAACCCACCACAAGGCTACCTGAGCCAGCCACTTGGGTTGCAGTGAGTAGACTGTGGACAGCAGGATGTGTTGTAGATCAGCCAGACGCGAGTTCCAGGGAGAGGTCTGCAACACCAATCAACAACCTGCATTTCCTAATGTCTCCTGGTTATTGGAGGGAAGAGTCAAGTGTGACTGCTTGTCCCTGTCTCTATATGGACTACATTGATAATTCTCGACTTTCTTGGAAAGGACACTTGTTTGAGAAGCAGGATAGAAAGGTCGTGGGGAGGGGTAATGGGAGAAAGGAGGCTCTGTCCTGATACCTGGTCTGCTTTCATTGGTAGAAGGCTTTGGACTTCAAACTTCTTTGATAGGGAGCCCACCATAAACTTTATTTACTAGGTGGAAGTTTGTATTTTGTTACACATTTCACACAATGTTCTAGGGTGACGTAGGAATTAGGGTTCCTTGGCAAATGCACCTTGGCCACCATACTGATAATACTAAGGTGTCTCTGGATTCTTGTCTTATGAATTAAAGAAAGAAAGCCACAGACCAGACAATAAGGTTTAGAAAAGATGTAACTTAGAGTTTTAGAAGGGGAGCCTAAGGGAAGAAAGGGAGATAGAGCTCTTGTCCAGAGGGGCAAGAGATAGCTTGGAATGCCCACTCCAGACTCAGTTTGGGAATTTTTATGAGTCCTGTGGATAGGTGGCTGTCCTGGCCAGTGACTCTTGACATTTAAAAAAAGCTAGCTTTTTCTTATCCTCCTTCAGAATTACTCCTTAAGCAGGCAGAGATATTAGAAGTTCACATCCTTCTTGACTTGTAGTAAACTGTTCCTTCCAGGCCCAAAGAATTCTTGCACTTAGCCAAGAGAATGTCATTAACTTTGAGGCCACTTCACCCCTAAAAATAAACCAAAAAATTGTCCTCAAAGTGAGCGTTAATGTCCTTGCAACATTTCGGAATTTAACTTGAGAGTCAACAAGAAGTTTCTACAAAAAAAATCCAAAAAAAAACAGTCCTTCCTGAGTTGCTCATACCCATGCTTTACCTGTTCTTTGTCTAACACTTCTTTAGAGAACCCACATCTGTTCACCTTCCCTTTCTGGGAGCGCCCTCTTTTTTTTATCTTTTAAATCTAAGCTATCAACTCTGCTTCACAATTTGTTCAGCCATCAGAAACCAAGAACTTCTGGAATTCTCTACAGGGACTATCTCTAAAAGGAACTTCCCTGGCAGCAGGGAGAGTGATGGAGGGGTTCAAATGGACCGAGAGCATGAAATTCAGTTTCACTAGTCAACACAGTTGAACCAAGAAGAATTTACCAAAAGACTGCCCTTAGGCTTGCATAATTAAATGACACAATAGGATCCAAGGAAGAAGAAAGAAAGGTCTCAGTATTAGAAACTCAAAGAGAGATTCCTTTTGTAGCCATGCCATCAAAACAATTGGGGCATGCCTTTGCTACCAGCGCTCAGGAGACAGGTAGGAGGATCACGGTGAGTTCAAGGCCAGCGTGAGACGACATAGTGAATGCCAGGTAAGCCCGGAACCTGCGCTAGAGTAAAACCCTACCTAGAACCCACCCCCCCAAAAAAGAAGGAAGTTGCCATCAGGAACATGCAAGCCAGTGGTGTCAATCTTCTTGGCCACCAGATGAAGTACATCCCCTGGCCCAGGGTTAGGGATCCTACAATAATCGGAACCTCACACCTATGGAAAATGGAGGAAATAACTTGTGATTAGGAATGAAGTTCTATGGTCAACACAGAGGAGAAAGGCAAACATTCTGTTTACCTTCTCTATAATTCTATTTGATCTCAAGTGTGGCTGACAGAAATGTTTAGGTGGACAAGTGTAGATGGAGGCCAGTGGTAATAGATGGAATATGGATTTATTATTTAAAAGCTTGATTCATAAATTTTACTATCATAATTTTTAGTTTTCATTTTTACTGATTGGTGCTCAAAAATATACCACCATATTAGATTTTTAAAAATATTTTATTTATTCATTTTCAAGCAGAGAGAGAGAGAGAGAGAGAGAGAGAGAGAGAGAGAGAGAGAGAGAGAGAGAGCAAGCACCAGAGCCACCACCTTGTGGGTCTGGCTTATGTGGGTCCTGGGGAATTGAACCCGGGGCCTTAGGCACTGGAGACAAGTGCCTTAACCAATGAGACATCTCTCCAGCCCACCCTATTAGATTTAATGGCTTATTGCAAGAAGTATGATACACTAACAAGTATCCACTGGGTATTTTCCGAAGGCCAAATTTAGCAAGTTCATTATCCTACAGAGTCATAATTGCTTTGCTTCACCTTAAAATTTGCTTCCAAAATTTGTGTAACATTATACTTAATATATTCCCATGAACTCAACAAAGATGAATACGTCAAAGAAAAATAGATGTCATTGTACCTTGTAGGTTACTTTTCTGTGTAGTCTCTGGTTAAATCATCTCAAGTAAATAAAATACACCTCAGAAAATATAAATAGATGAACTACAAAACAATTTTTGTTATATTTTAGAGGGAAAATATAGTTGATAAATAAACACAAGTTAATGTAGAAAAGGTAAAGATTCACACAGTGTTTCCCTAGGCTCTTTAAAAGAGAGAAATCAGTTATAGAAAAGACAAGAGGCAATTCCTAATGCTCATTTTTTTTAAAAAATTGAATTTTAAAAACTTTTTCATTTTGTTTGCATTGTTTCATGATTTATATCTTCTCTCCTTTTCTAGGATTTATCATTATACAGAATCATTGATGGTTTAACTTAGAAAAGTAGTATCCATTTGTATATAATAAAGGAATTTCAAGTAATTTATAAGTCCAAATATTCTTATCATACTTTTCTTGTAATTATTTTTACTGTGGATGCACACATATAGATATTTTGATCATCTATGTTTTGTTTAAAATCTCTATTTTTTTCTTTTCACTTCACATCATATACTCAAAATATTTTCATAGCATTAAGCATTCTACAAAAATATCATTTAACTGATAGTAGTCTACTATTGTGGATGCATTTGGATGTATCATAATTTATTTACTTCTTTCCCAATTAATGAATATCTAGCTTCATTTACAAAAGCATTTGAAAGCAGCAGAACCCAGTTTCATGGAGATGTGCTTTCTCTTTTTGCATTATATCTGTTTAATTTGCTTCTTTTAATGGAAAGAAGATGAGGAAGATCTTCAAGAATGGGTTTATAAAAACACTGTCATGGGACAATTTTTATTTCACCAGATTATTCACACACTTTTCTGATATAGCATAAAGTAGATTTGCATTCCTGTGTTTCATTTTAATGCTCAAAAATATTGATAAAATAGAAATTTTTGGAAATTTCTCAGAAAATGTTAGTTCTTGTAGCCTTGAGGCACAGAAGGTATTGAAATGACTAATACCTAAATGTATAAAATATTTTAAAACTATTAATACAAACATGTGCCCTGTTCTCTTTAAATCACAAAGTTTAGAGGATCTTGAATATGTTCTTGGATTTTAAAATGACTATTATTGAGGCTATAATGAAATGGTTCTCTATGATGTTAGATATTTGGCCTTAATTTATAATTTATTTTTGCCCACTCCTAGTTGTATAAGTTCAGACATATTATTTAATTTCAAGCCCCATTGTATTAACAAATAAAACAATCAACCATATTTAAGATTTTGTTATGTAGCCAGGCGTGGTGGTGCACGCCTTTAATCCCAGCACTCGGGAGGCATAGGTAGGAGGAATTCACTACAGAGTGAAATCCAGGTCAGCTTGGACTAGAGCAATCCTACCTCGAAAAACCAAAAAAAAAGATTTTGTTATGTAATTAAGTTAAAACATAGAAAGCAAAATTCTCATGATTACTTTGTATATGGAAAGCTACATAAACTATGATACCTTGATAGAAAGATGATAGATGATACAGAAAACAGCTTATATATGAAACATTTAATGCAATATTATGTGGGTTATTTTCCCAAGAAGAAAAATGCTAACATGGATAAAAAATGTCAGACTTGAATTAATATTTAGAATATTATTATCTGATTATATGTTCAAAATTAAGGCAAAATAATCATCATTTTTGTGATTTCCTAAAAGACTAGGGTAAAATCAATCATTATATAGTCTAGTAATCTGGATGGCGGTCTTTGGGACCAGTAGTATGTGCAGTTATTTCCTTTGATTCAATTATTAACCTTGCTGTCTGACACATACATAAAATGTATGCTTTAGATACAAGCAATTTACACCTTGCAAAGGCTAATTAGATCAATATCAAAGCTAAGTTAGAAAGCTAATAAAATAAACTTTGAAAGATCTAATCCCTCTTGCTGCCTTATTATCCAAGATAGGTCAGATGCAGGTGTTGTGGCTGGGATTTAAAGTTTATGGCACTGCACATACCACTCTTAGCAGCTCCTGCTGCTACTCTGAAGATGTCTAACAGAGCAAAAGTGCCTTTCAAGAAGGGGCCCCACTGTCTTCATTTTATGAGCTTAATGATGAAAAGTCCTATTTTCATTCTTTAAAGTAACAAATTTCAAGACTTCCTTTCCTCCAGGGTCATATCTGGAATCACTTGGTTTACTGAAATTGAAAGTACCTGTCAAAGAAAGCTTCTCAGATTAACTTGGAGGAAAAGATTATCAATAAAGAAAAGCATATAAGGTCCCAAAATATATAGACAAAACTTAAAATATCTTTTAACCAAAACACTTGCCAAATAAACCTTTCATCTATCTTTGAATTTCCTTTTCTATTTGAGATTCTAATTACTGGCATTTCTGATCCAAGCAGAAGGGAAGCAGAGAATATCAGGGTATCACATACTCATGTTATATTTCACTTCTTTCATTTTATTTTATCTTTAGATTTTTCATTTTTGTTGATGTCAACCTTAAATAAAAGATGATGGAGAAAATAGGATTTTATGAATGTTCAAGGAAATTAAAATTGCATTAGAAGATTTGCATGAGAATTGCTCACAGCTTCTGCTTGAAGTAATCAAATTCCAAATTTAGTGGAAAAAGCCATACAGTCCTTGGCACTCATTGTGCAAGCCAGAAGAATCAAGGTGTCATCCATGTTGCACATTAATAAATAAAGTATCCATATGAATGACATTCCAGTGATTTGACATGGATGTTAAATTTTATATTTTATTACTGGCCAACATGAATTCTTCATTCTTCAGTTAGATGCACTGCATGTCCTTTACAATCTTCCCAATTTCTTTTCTCCAAAGGATTGGTAAAAATCTCCTCCTCTAGACACACAAACTTGGACAATTAGGCTCTGTGTCTAAAACATGTGAAGCTTTACCCTAATATAAGAAAAAAGGGTTATTTTTTGGTGTGTATATGTGTATGCATGTTCATGATAAGGGTGCATATGCATCTGTGTACATGAAAATGGAGGCCAAATGTCAATCTTATTCATTTACCCCAGTTTCCACCTTCTTAATTTATATTATTTAGTGATGAAGTCTGTTTATGAACTTGGAGCTCACTGATACAACCAGACTAGCTGTCCAGTGAGCCTCACGGATTCCCTCTCTTTCCACACCCAGCTCTGGGATTGCAAGTGTGTTCCACCATACCCACTGTCGTAGTCAGCCACACGCCGCTGGGATGAATCTCCAAACCACGCACGATTTGGGGAGGAAAATTTATTGAACAGATCCAGGGGAAGAAGTTAGGGGAAAGCTGGCCCCCTTTCACAGAAGCAAGCAGAGACAGAGACAGAGACAGAAGCCCAGCACCAGCACCAAGCAAACACACTGTAACACACTGATTCACACAATGCAGAACTCCAGGTCAGGGTTCTGGCTCTTCTTTTGCATATCTATCCTTAGTATTTTACATCCAAATTAGAAAGGGTCAGTCCCCAGGAGGCTAGGCCAAAGTGGTACTTCTCTAGCCAGAAGCCTGGAGACAATTAATAATTTTAATAAATCCTTAATTCTTTTGGGGGACATTATTCAAACTACCACACCCATCATTTATATGAGTACTGGGGATCCAAACCCAGGTCTTCATAATTGCATAGCAAATGCTTTACCCACTGAACCATCTACACTGCCCCTCCAAAATTTTATGAAAGTAGCAAAAAAGGTCATAAAAGCTAAAAAAAAAAAGAACTGTGTTTTCACTAAATTTTGAAATAAAATAGAAAGACAAGAGCCAGGTGTGGTGACACATGCCTTTACTCCCAGCACTCAGGAGGCAGAGGTAGGAGTATCTCTGTGAGTTCGAGGCCATCCTGAGAATACATAGTGAATTCCAGGTCAGCCTGGGCTAAGTGAGACACTATCTCAAAAATCAAAACACAAAAAAAAAAAAAACCAGAAAAATTGTTTAAAGATGTGGGAAGAAAGGGATGACCTCAGTACAGAATCTGTTTATATTTACCACTGACTAAGAATCCAGAATTGAATGAATGCAATTGGCAAGAGTGTGAAGATTGCCACTTATGGAACAATCTTGCTTTTCTTGCATATCTTAAATAAGATTTTTAAAAACAATAAATGAACTGTGCTTAAAGTCAGAGTGTTTGTGACCTTTTAGTCTAATGGTATCAGACTTCCTTCCATATCCCTAAACCTGAATATTATGCTGCATAAAATCTCTTCAAAATTCCACCTAAAGAATAAATTTTAGCCTTTGGTACACCATTATCAGGGTTAAATGTTATATATATATATATATATGTATATATTCGGCCAATGTGATTAAATAGTGACAATTTGTGCTGTACAGATAGCTCAGTGGTAGGGTGCTTACCTCACATATGCAAAATCCTAGATTCAATGCCCAGAAATCCCCCACAAATTTAATGGAAATTTGATGTGATTTTGCCAAAAGCATTCTTAACAGTATCCATTTAGGAATGAGTTTCTAATGCTACTTTAGTTCCTCTTTCAGGAAGTATGAAAAGCATTTATTTCAATGAACTTTATTCTACTAGCCAATAAAATTATATTATTTCTTTCCCTCCAGGCAATACAGCTAAAGTGTATATTGAGATTCTGGATGAAAATGATCACCCCCCAGTGTTTCAGAAAAAATTCTACATTGGAGGTGTATCTGAAGATGCAAGGATGTTTGCTTCTGTGCTCAGAGTGAAGGTATGAAGAAGTAAATTAAAATGAAAACTACACTGAAAACAAAGAGTTTTCAGATAACCTATGACCTTATAGTTTGCATTTATGGTGTAGTTATTTATACAACACACACAAACCCTGATTCTTGGAGATATATGAGTTAATTATTCAACAAAACAGATTATTTATATGTGGTGAACACTAAGCAACCCACTGTGTTTTATTTTTTATTAAAATAGAACAAATTTCTTAAAATATTTTACACTGAATAAAAGGTTAAAATATTTATTTCTTGCCAGATGTGGGGCTCCATGCCAATCTGCCTCTAATAAGGTGAGCTTTCGGGGCTATTAAACATTAAAATGAGTCTGAGAACTTAAAGTTACATTATTGTACTTTAATGGGTTTAGAAGTTCTTAGGATATCACTAATTATTCCACTAATATTTCTGCATATGTAGTATTCATCCACGCAATAGAGTAGAACAGTTACTAAGGCTATTTGAAAATTAATGTTCTCACCTACTCCCTGTATGATAGTGGTAATTATTTTGTCATTTTCTCTTAATGTTAGGCACCTGTGTGTGCATTAAAAATTCCAGGTGAGATCTTAGTACTGTGTAAGAGGTTGCCTGTGTCTAAGCATTTATTTACATGAAAGCTACAATTTACAAAGAAAGAGGAAGTTGAAGTAAAAGAGCTGGATACCAAAGAACTCATGTTTGATAATGAGGGAAGGGAGAGTGTTTTCTTCACACAAGTGTGTGGGATTAAGTCTAGGAAGTAAAAACACAGTATAAAATAACAAAAAGTAAATTTAAAATTATTAAAAGTTGGAAGCCAATTCTTAAAATACACTCAGTTTTGAAGCTAATTTACTTTTCACACCTTTCTTTAGATTTAATACCATGTCTTGATTGTTGTTATTGGTGTTTTGGTATTGATGCAGGACTTGGGAGTTCAAGAGGGATCTCCTAAAGGAGAAAAGAGCAGAAGAGAGATGTATCAGACATCCAGTCTGGGTGAGCCTTGTGATCAGGCTTAAGTGTATAAGCAGAAACGTGATTGGGCCCAACTCTAGAGGCTGACCCAGGAGGAGCCAAGGTCTGATTGGTTTGAGGACTCAGGGCTGACCTAGAAAAGTTCCTGCTGGGCATGTCTCTGGTGGTCATTTTGCAGAGACAGGACCACACCCAAGTTGCAGTTTTGCCAAGATGGACAGAATGGCATGTCCTTGCTCCCTCTTTGGGCCTCTGTCACCATCTATCTAACTTCCTGAAAGAAGCTAGATTTCTCCTATTTTTCCTTCAGTATGACTTAATATTGTAATTTAAAAGTCAGATTTTATCATTCATTTCATGAAAAGAACATTTGATGGTTATCAGTGCCCATTTGTAATGTATACATTCCACTCCAGTCTGTGGAACTTCTACTCTTATAGGTAAGCTTTTACCACAGTCAGCCTGAAATTAAACCTAAAAGTAATTTCCATTGTTCCTGAGACAGCATCAACTGGGATTTTCATATTTCACTTTTTAGCTGAATACTTTATAAACAATGCCAGTGATACTGATACTATCCTTAACATCTCCAAAAATGAAATCTATCATTCCCTTTAAAGAAGACCCCACTGCAATTTACACCTAAAACTAGAGTTTTAGATTCAAACCCACCTAAAACTATTCAAATATACCTAAAACTAGAGTTTTATAGATTCAAAATTCCAGTAAGCATGATTTTAAAAGTTGTATCTCATTTTTTGACTCTGCTTCAAACATACTACCCAAAATACAAAACAAAATAGGTATTTTAGAGTTAAAATGATCAACTCAACACTAAAACTTTTGCATTCAATGATTGTTTCATGAAAGGCATGCTACAAAAAAGCACTTTTATCATGTATGATGAATTATGGCTATGCTCCAGTTTTAATTACATAATAAATAAGGATAATTTTGGAGCAAGATGGTTAATTGAAACGGGAAGTTAGTCAATAGAAACTGTAAGGAAGCTTAATGTACCAGGCAACAGCTTTGTTTATACAGTAAACATCTTTTCTTCCCAAAATGTGATTGTGTTGTTAGCAGTTAATAAAAGGGTTTGAATCTCACCACAAAATTTAGTAAAAGAATTCATCCATGACGTGGAACATGTGCTATGGATTCCATAAATATGAGGTTTGAAAATGGGACACAGTAAGGTCAGTGGTGCCTCTGACAGAGGTGAGTGGGATTCAGGCATGAAGTATGGACTGGAACGCACACCTGGGGTGGTCTGTTTCTTGATGCAGATTTTGACCACCTACATATATTTTGGAAACTTTTATTTTTATCTCCACTTATTTTTATCTCATATGTTATACCTCAAAGTTTGCATATAAAAATAATTTCTCTTATGGGAAAATTCTACATTAATCAGATTTGAAAAGTTGAATGTACTACCAAATTTTTGACTAGTTTGACATTAACACAAAATTTGCTTGTGGTATGTAGAGGAAGTGTCTCAGGTTACTTGATTTAGATTCTGATTTTAATTTTAACTGAGAATTTTTTTTCTTAAACAATTTTAAGTGAATAAAAGCTATGGCTTAAAGTTGCAAAGGAAAGCTCTGATTACTTTAAAATATGTATTTATTTGACAGAGGA